>CAADRB010000024.1:932633-943546 GCA_900708905.1 Hymenolepis diminuta
AACTAAAAATCGCTATAAAATGAAATACGATCACAATGGAATTTACCCTAAACAGTGAAATATAATTTCGGTAATCGTAGAGAAAAGGAGAAATCATGGTGTCATGATGAAATTAACTCGGAAGACTCCGATTTCCTATTTCCGGTTAAAAACCTTGGCACATAACGACCTAAAATATTTCATCAAAATAATTTTGACGGGAAGTTGATTAATATACTTAATACAAAACTCGAAATGACAGGAAATAAACAGCGAGATGAAGAAGTGTCAGAGTAAACTTCAGAGACCAAAGTCCCTTTCTTCTACATCAAAATGAAGATCTAAAAGCTGACTCCATTAACTCCATTAATGAACATTTATTTATTGACTTTTCCAAGTACAAAAAATAATTTAATCCCAATTATTTTCTCTTCTTCATTAAAGTGTCTCCATTATAGCATTGTTCATCGTAGCAGAGGTAAAGTTGATTCAACCATATCGAAGTATAGAAACCACTTATTTCGCTCTTACTGCTTACTGTGAAGCACTTAAACATCGGTAACTTTAGATTTCCTTTATGTTATATTTATAACTGAAACAAACAAAATTGGCACATTTCTATTTGATAAATTGCTATGGCAGATATATTTCCCATTCAACTGATATCGGATCTCTACTCTTGCGATAATTCAATTAATCATTCCTTTTGTGATACAAAACCAACCCATTTGCCGTTTTTTATTTGACAAGATTTTCAGTGATAAAAGTATCACGTAGACAGGAATTCTTCCTAAATTGCAAAGAATAACTTATCACGAGGCGTTGTGGCACTTGGCCTTTTAATTCGAGGGAGAAATGAACGTATTCGTCTGTATTTTGAGAAAGAAAAGGCCGTTGACTTTAGCCTAAACAACAAAAGGCAAAATAACGGGAAGGTCGAGTTTGAAACGTGCGTTGATTAAGTGCACTGATTCAGACAACAGCTCGAGCGAGAATTCAAAAGAGGGAGATGAAATACCTGAAAGAATATCATGCCAGTGCTACATTGCTATTTGCTAAGTACTGAAACTATTTCATTTGATAAACAGCTAAGTTTGCAATGCTTCTCATTCAACATGCGGTTGGATTTTCACAAACCAAATTTCTTCAACTTATTCCTCGTTGATATTAACTCTGTTTCATTCCACAAGATTTTTCGTCGATACAGTTTGTTACTAACGGACGAGGTTCGTCGTAGATTTTTTGAATGGATTTTCTCGTGGTATAAAAGACCTTGCATTTGTCTTTCTAAATTTATGAGTAGAAACAAAAATGTCAAAATTTCAATCAAATTTAAAAGGATGTGTTAATTTCGTAGTCGGAATTCATAAAGATTAGCAAAAACCGATGTTAAACTTGTAAGGTACTAAATGGAACTACCAACGTCAATTATGCATTCTGTAGAAAATCTCCACCTTTTAAAACACCAGAAATATCTGAAGTTATTAAAGGCGGTTGAATGTTTGCAGATAAAAATCACTATAAATTATTCTTCCTTTATTTTTTGATATGGAAAGCGTGAAGTATGTTCATGGTAAATTTTATATTCAATGAGATTTTCACCGATAACATTCCCTCCAGACCGAAGTAACAGTTTCCAAAGACACATATAAGCACTACAAATTTCGAATTTATATTTTAAAACTTATCAAACACAGGGATCGGTAATAATAATACATCCGGATTTTGGTTCTATCAACATCAATACCAGGTGATTCAAAAAAGTTAAATAGCGGGATGAATTTGAAGTGTGAATCAGGTAAATTTATTAATTCTTGAATTTCCATCAGAAATTTTGTAATTTTGTGCTAAGATGATGTAAAAACTGTAACAAACTGAATGAAATTGCCAAGAAACCACAAAAAGAAGCGCTGTTTGTTAAAGTAATCGAAACTCTTACTGTTAGATATTTTCCGGTGTATGCATTTTAATATTTACAAGCAAATTTCCAATACAACATCACCCACTTTGGATACGAAATAAGGTAAGCATACCGCTAGCAACTTTAATTTAACGGGAGGTTTTCCTGATAAGGACCTAAAATCTTCGCATAGTATGAAAAGCTTTGTATGATAAGTGTATTAATAATTTTTCCAATTCTATTTCTGTGAAAGGAAAGGCAAATTCATTTAATACGTGAATTCAAGAGAAGGTCGGAGGAAATTCACCGACTTCTTGCAGTTTGATTGGAAATATTAGAAGCGCAAAGAGGACTATGTCAAAGCTATAACATAGCAGGCGGAATAACTTGCATTAATGTTGCTATCAGCTTGTCAAAACGAAATTCCCTCTTATAAATTGTCAGCGTTGAATATTTGCATTCAAATGCCTACGGGCAAATCGCCGATAAGCCATTCCTATTTTGATAGTGAAATACGTGAAACGAATTTTTTTACCGAATCTTTCACTTAACAACTTTTTTTCAAATTCTAATACGGTAGTTGTAATATTAAATGCATGTAATTATATTTCCGTATGCAGTTCCAGTTCTGTAAAAGTTGTTTTAAACAATGTAAACGAAATCAGTAAATATGATGGGCTGAATTTGAGAAAAAATCGAGCAAACCCTCAAATAGTTCGATCAGAAATCCCGAAGATTTACAAAATGTCCTTTAAACTATAACATATTCAGTGGAACAATTTAAACCAAGGCCACTATCAACTTTCTACTCTAAAGGGAATTTTAGCCGAAAACAGTGGTATTAATACAATCATCAGGCAGTACGAAAGCCTTTACACTTCTATAGGAATCAAAATCAAAATCAAAGAAATACATAGAATCGACCAGAAGTATCTTATACTTCCAGAAGACGATCTCAAGACCATGGCATACTGAACGGGTTTGCTCAAACTAATGTTATTGACGCATTGTTGCATATTAAAATGGAACGGTTTCGATTTAATAAATCTCGCCTTCTAATAGAGGCATTCGGATCCTCAAGAAAGATCTTCGATTTCTCAGTTGAAGCGAAAAAGGGGAAGAATATCGTTTGTGGCTTTTATTTAACAGGAACATCGCCGAAAAGAATCTTTTTCCATCGAAGTCTTAATTTAAAAAATCAAAGTTTCACAAACGCATTGAGCTCAAATAAATGTCACTTCTGTCGGTGAAATGAAACTGTTTAGAAAATTTTGAAGAATCGTTTTCAGTAAATATTTTCTACTTAAAATATGGTTCGATCTGCATGAACAAAACCCCCTTTTGATATGAAATATGTAAAGTTTGCTTTTCATTGTTTACTTAAATTTAACGACAATTTTAGCCGATAAAATTTTATGCTCATCAAAAGGTCTTGCTAAAATTTTCAAGGTCGGCACTTAATACCAGTAGTTTCGAGTTTGCCCTTTTGTCTATAAGGGATTATAGGCGAGTAGTGACAGCGTCTTCTCCATTATTGGCACTTGACTTTAGCAGAGCTCGCGAAAGATTTTCATTACAATCAAATAGTTGTTTTAAATTTCTCATTAAGGAAATCTATTGATTCAAAATGCACAATAAGTCGTTTAAGATCTGGAGATTTCCAAATGTAAGATATTAATGACAATGTAGAGAGTGGAACGTTCATAGAATCGAATTCTTAAACACTAAAACGTGTATTGAGCTATTGGATGGAGATAAGAATGAGGAATGGAGCAAATTAAAAGAATGTTAATACATTTTTTTCACAAGATATTAGTGAAAAACACCATATTTAATCGCTTCTGGAGAATGCTTTAACACTGAAAAATGATTTAAAAATGTCAACATATAAAAATCCAACAAAACGTATAATTTCAAGAAAAAAGTAATGTTAAGGGTGGTCAAATTTACAATGATTGAACAAACACGATTCTGAAATTATATCATGGCCTCTTAGAACACCGGTACACACTATGATTTCTACTCAGCACTAAAATTTTAAAGAAAGAGTTACGGGGTTCGAATTTCTACCTTACCTAACCATGAATATTTTTTTTTCCGAGAGATAATAAAGTGGTCGATCAACCACATTCATTTAATTCGTCCATCAACACGAAGGACTTTCTCCTACTGACTTAACTTTAAGTATTAGACTTAATGTATCCCCTTCGCTTGCTGTATACCTGTTGGTTTGCTTGCCAAAATATAAAAAACGAAGGGATCGTTATGCCTGATATGGATAGAGCATGACGTTAAAATTACACCATATTGAACACAATATCTCAAACTTACTCGACTGCAACATCAGTTAGCTGAAAAGGAAATTATTTCACTACTTTCGGTAAATATTTTACGCACACTGTATATGGGGTCGGATCTTTGCATGAAAGTTCATCATTAATTACGTTAATATGAAAGATACAAAGTATATTTCTTGCAGTATTTCTTTCCAACGCGAATTTTATGCAGATAAAATCACTTTCCCAACCTGAGATTCTTTCTAGTCTTCAGAGTCGGCTCTTATTACTCGCAGTTTTCCATTTGATTCGCCTACTTTTACGGGACTTAACGAGTGGTAATGGCATATTCATAGACTTGATTTAAGCTAACTTCATAGTGTGCAGAAAACTCCAGTTATCGCTGAAGTACTTGACTTCAGAAGAGAAGTACATATATATAAATGTGTGTAATGAAGAGGTATCTATCCTAGACTCGGATGAATGATTGGAAAGAGCTCATAAAAGTAATTATTTTCCAATTTAATGTGGTTTATAAGGCCGGAATTATGATATTATTTTAAACGAGAAATCTCGTAAAAAATAACAGAAAAAATGGAGAACAGTGTAGATGTAGAAAACCCTTGGAGAAACAAAAAGTAAAACCCGGGAAACATTAAACCCTAAGTTTACTTCAAGATATATCAGGAAAAATATTCACCTGATAGGGATAGAGACCTAGTTTATTCCTCATTCGCCAGTCCACTCCTGCCTCATCAAGCCGCAGAACTGCAGAGAGGTTGTTGCTTCGAACTGCCAGGTGGGCCGCTGTGTTACCCTGCACGTCGTCCATCAGTCGGGTGTCGGCACCCCAACCCAGGAGGACCCGCAGGGGCTCCACTGATCGTCCAAACAGGCAACAGGTCATCAATGCGGTAAGACCCTTGCTGCTTCGACTGGCAAGTCGAAAAAAAACGGTTAAAGGTCACCTGTATATATCAGCGTTTGTTATACCAAACTTAAACACTAAATCAAAACGTTTAACCGCCAAATTATCAATACTACTTCGACAGTAAATAAAAAAATGGTGCTATGAGGAAGTAAGGCATTAAGATATCCATAAAATAACAAATCAAGAACGTAAAGATAAGTAAATAAAAGTTTATTTGCAAGACCAAAGAGCGAGTAGGTTACCAGTGCTTTGAAAATCTTGTCATTTCGACTGTAAAGAAATAAAAAGACGATTGCATGAAGCATTCGCCAATAATAACAAGTGCGCTTTACGTAACATCAGGGTAATCATCAACTCCCAAATAAACTTCCCAACAATCATTTTGGATAGAAGGATAGCACCACGGAAACCCTCTCGTAAGAAAGTGGAATCCTGCCATCCCCTTTATTTGGCCGGGTTCAATCTGTGCAATTAGCAATTGGGCTCACCGGAGTGTGCATCGGACCCATGCCATCCAACTTTGCAAACGAGAACAAGAACCACTGTGCTACCCGGCTTAACCAACACAGGAATAAGCTAATTAGTTAAAAAAGTCTAGCTACCTTTAATGTAAACTGAAAACATGAATAAAGACCACAACAAAATCAACTCCTATTATGATAAATATCAAAATATACATTTATAAAACTTTAGCTAAACTTTTATCATTTCAAATCAAATTCAATTCTGGTTAATTGTTCAGAAATTTAAAGTGAGTGAAATCTAATGACCTCTGCTATGTTTAATATACTTTTAATTGTCTTAACCACCTGCTCATGGGTGTAATAAGGCACACATAAGTCATTGCCGCTGGACTCATCATTTCATCAAATCAATTGGTCAATGAGCTCCGAACATTGTGGACCAAATCATGAAAATTGGAATATTTGGATATAGCTTCTATGAGAAAGTGGGCAATACAGTACTCCTAGAATTGACATCCCGATTTTAATCGAATTGAACGGCGATCAGTTTTCCCCCCAATAACGAGGATTTGTTTTTCCTCTTCTGGGTGGGATCGTAAAGGCTCTCCCCTCTTTTCATCATTTACTGGATTGCTTTGCTATTTCGATTGCTCAGATGCTATACCATGGTGAAAACCTGCTAATAAAAGTAATACCAAAACAATGATCAAGTAAAGTGCTCTCGTGTTAATAATAACACATGAATGAAGAAGTTAGAAGAAGCATGAGATGAACCTACTGCTAACATAAAACAGATCAGGCTCCATGCTTGTTTAAAATATCGGCTTTAATTGTACGCTCCCATATAAATAGAACAAGGCATTTTAGAGGGCGAAAGGTCATCTGGTGCGGAAAATAATACCGATCTAATTGCCGTTTCCTTTTTTATAAATAAACCTCAGATACGCATGGAAACGCTAACAAATTAAGGTTAGAAAGAGTTTAAGTACGCAATTATAATATGCCTGTTTACATATTAAAGTATTCAGATACATAATTTGAAGAAAAGTAGTGAAATATGGCCAATGGGATGCGAGAATTTTATTTTTTCATTATTTAACTGGAAAGAATATGTGCTTTCATTTTCTGCTGCTTCTCGAAAGGTCGTCTGAAGAAAAAATACCCGGCCACACCATTCAAAAGAAAAGTGGACAGAGGGATTTAAACTTCCAACATTCCCATCTTACACTGGAAAGAATGGCAAGTGTCTGACAATAAGATCAGAAAACAAAATGAAGCAGAAAAAGTACACTTCCAAGCTAGAAGTTCAATATAATATCGAGAATTAGTATTCTTTGAATATCAAGAAAACGAAAGATAATAACAAAATTATCCAGAATATTCTTTAAATTGAAAAGCTGACATCTTTCTAACAAATCTACAGCCTAAATATGTGTTTAAAAGGAGACGATTAAGCAAAAGACAAAGTCAAACACCTTTTTCTTTTCCGCGGAATCTTCTCAAACAATTCATTTTCTTTTGTATTAATTTTAATTTAAATTAATTTAATTTCAAATCTGTCTGCCTTATTTGCTTTTTAGAAATCCGCAAAATGGATCTACTGGTGCATACGAATCACCATTTGCCCACGAGAACATTTATTGGTCTAAGTACGGGTTGAGACTATTTTGGCAGTGAAATTTTCACGTACATGACCGCAGCAACAACAGCAAAACGATGACTTGGTGATTTCCAAGCAGAAAAAAGCGACTGGAATAAAAAGTGGCTGGTTTTAAAGTTGTAAATTCCACTGGCATGAAACAGTAAAGCGTAACACGTAAATCCAAGCCCATAATACTAAACTGCATATTTCATTTCCTGATCAGTGAAGAAAATCGTATGGCAATTTATGTCACTTGAAGATTCGCAATATGAGCTACGAACTGCTTCTTTAGTATACCATTTCTCATAAGGATATTGGGGACGATGAAATGACCAAACGCGTCAGAGAAAATTCCTCAAAGCACTTATCTTTCGAATAAAGAAGGCAACTTGAAGACTTCCTATGATTATGAAACTCTTGAAGTGGCCTAGTGGCAAACATTTTATTCCCTCAAAATGTTCACCGATTCATTCCTATTGCACAACTTCCAGATCCTTTCTATTCTACCTACGACCCACTCTTCTCATGCTCACCTTACCTAAAATAAGTTAGACATTTCATTAAGTTTTTTCTAATAAAGGTACTCATCTTCGTAAGAGCTGGAGAGACGATAGCTTGGCAAAATTCTATCCAAACAAGAAAGTTTCATCCTCGGATGGAAATTTATAAGGTAAATTTATTAAACAAAAGTGTGGATAAAAAAATCTACTGCCTATATTACGTGGTCAAAGCATTCAAAGATGCTATCGGCAAGAATTCACTGTCAGTAATTAGTCCGAAGATTCTTAAGAGGTTTAGAGAGGTAATGATGAGTATCTGCATTTGCCACCAGTTTTTATTATCTAATGCTATGTTATTAAATTTTACTCACATACTTCTAGGCGGCAACCACACCCCTTACCATTGGAAAGGTACTGAGCTTAGAAAACGATAAGGCTGGCATTTACAACAGCTTTTAAAATAGTTTTATAAAGCGAAAAGTAAGGCAGTGCTGTAGACCAGGATATTACGCAAAAGTAACCTGTTTCCCTAAGTCACCTCTTAGAGCGCCGAATTGAATATTTTTCATGCATCTGAAGTTCATAAACTGGTTGCTCGATTGTTGAATTTCCACACTCCCATATGGAAATGCAGTCGTTGGCAGACAATCATTTCCCACTAATTTTCTAATCAATAAAAGAAAACATATTTTCTAAGCAAGGAAATCGCCGTTTGAAGTACAGTTCTTCGCCCTTCTTCCGACTGGGTCTGGACATAAGTTTTATAAGACGCAACTTACAGTTAAATCAGTAGCAACATAGCTTTGTAATAAAACAGACGAAAATATCTTAGAGAAAAGACAGATATATTTAAGAGGTTATTGAGGTAGACATTTTGTAAGACAGAGGTTAGCATAGATCAAACAAGTCACAAAGACTTAGCAACATCACAACCAAGTCATCAGTTTCTAGACTTCCTCGAACTTTACCAGAAAGTGCAGCATAATTATATTTCGAAAGGGCAAAGAAAAAACAGTCTGCAAAGGCAACGACTAAGTCTAACGACGAACGTCTACACTTTTCAAATTAGAATACGAAGAATTGAGTGGACTAAATTATATTTTACAACAGCAATTACAATTCGAAGAAGAAGAACGAGGATCAGAAGAGTGTGAAAACTGGGTGTTAATATCACTGGCATATTACCTGAGTCACCGCGATGCAGCGGCGAGAAAAAGCGAATTTCGATAATGCTACAGATGTGTTTTGGGTACATGGGGATGAAATGTAGTGATTGCACTCAATTTACTCAAACGCACGAAGGTAAAATCACTTTGCATAAAAACGGTTAAAATTAACACTTGAGCTGAAAATATTTGCGGGGAGTATTTATTAGAGCGACGCTTCAAACTTTATAGCTAATAAATTGAAAAAGTGAATAGAAGAAAACTTAGTATATGACTGAAGGAATTCGATAAGAAAACAATGAATAAGTCGCGAGACCGCAACAGATCGCAAGTGTTTACAATTTTATCCATATTTATGCTCAGTAAACAAGTACACACCTTGATCACAGGATACTTACATTGGCACACATATTTCAGACTCTTTTGATGGCATTTGGATAGATCGTATGTCTATTTAAGGTTGAAGAGCTTATTTCTACCCCAAGCATTCATTTGATGGTTTTACCAATTTAAAAATAAAACTTTCGGAGATTCAATTTTTGCACAGTTCGAAATTTCGCTAATTTGAGTTTTTTCGCCAACTCAAACTGAGGAAAATTAGCCAGCGTTTTTATAACCAATTTAGAATGTCCAAAGTTGGCTACGCATTTCTTCATTCCCCGGCGCCTCGTACAAGAATTTTGAGATGGCCGATTTCCGTAACAAAGGACACTATCAAAATTTCACATAATTCCAGACAATAGTTGGTAGAGATAGAGATCGGACGAATAACAAAGTACAAAAGGTATGCACATATTTCTATGGCATGCACTTAAAAGATTTTAGACTTGTATTTCGTACGACTAAGCTGACGAAGGGATTGTCCCATTGGAAGTTTTAAGCCTTATAAAACCAGTTCAGTTGTCCACTTTTGGAGAGTTACGACTACCCAGGTCCTAGGAAGAGGAGGAAAAAGATTTGTAGGTCAAACGACAGTCCACTATTGAGAAAATAAATGTACTTTTATAGGATTACATATGGGATAAAAGATTGGCTGACTAGCTGACCAATATTTGCCGCGATGGGTTTTTCGATAGTAATCTTTCATATTCAAGCCGAATATTCGATAGTCCAGTACATGAGGGATAAAACTGCGAGTAAACTGAGTGTACACCTGCTGTACACTACACCGAAAATATTCGCTTTGGCGTCCTAACAAAACCAAAATATACATACAAACACCCATTTCACTTATCCAATAGCAGGGGAAATAGGAGAAAAACAGAACAAAAACGCGCGTATAATGTTCAACCAAATTTAATGAAGATTAATCAAAGATAATGCGGAAGTCTTATTGGCGTCTGAGTCATTAAATGAAACGTGGCAAATTGAATAGTGAATAGAAGGTGACCAGGCTCTAATTTTTCAATTTTAGTCTTCAGATTGCTGGAAAGTTTCACATAGGTACGATGAAATCCATTCTATCATTTAAGACGTTTTCACTTTTCAAAGATATAAATCGATATTGAGTCTATGTTCATCATTTCGTCTGCACACATAATTTCATACTCTCGAAATGATCCCCGTATTTATATTTAATCTATTGCGAAATTATCAACAAAAATTGAAAAGAGGATATTTCAAACTCAAACAACAAAGGGTAGAGACAAGAGGTGGAAAATAAGAGTAATTGGCAAAACGGACATCAAAAGCAAATTAAATCTGCGCTCCTGTCTGGAAGAAACGCCATTTCATCTTTCCATTTACTCAACGCATTCATAATTTTCACGTACCCTCAATACCGACTAGATATACTCCAGAGTAGGCTACTTCATCACTTGCTTCTTGTAATTCCCCTTTCAAAGTTATCGAAACGAATTTGGGAATTAAAATTGAAGGAGGTAATCCTTCTAACTCAAAGAAACAGCTAGCATTAAACAAAAAATGAATGATTAACACAAAATAAATTAATGGAACGAAAATCTCGAAAGCCCACTAGCTCAACAACACCGTCAAAAATGAAACGCTTTTTTACCTTCCTGTTCATGTAAACCTGTTCAACAAATGGAGAGAAAA
>CAADRB010000024.1:943596-960685 GCA_900708905.1 Hymenolepis diminuta
AACGAAAAAAAAATGTTAGGACTTGAAACACAATTGTGGGTTCGCTCAAGAGTTTTCGAAGCCACTATTGTCAAATTCGTCAACCGGAAATGGGAGAAATGTTTTGACAATAGAATAGGAAAACGCAAGAAGACTCAAAAGGAATTTATCTTTCAATTCATACTCTGCCTGGAAGTCCATTAGGTCACTAGAAATGAATAAAATTAATTTATAATTAGATTTGGGAACAAGGTGGTCCCAGTTCCATTGAAATTAAAGCTCAGTCTCCATGATTCGCATTTTATTGACACATCGAGTGGCGAAATAGCCTTAAGTAGCAAGATAGTCTATTTTACCCTTTTTGAGGGGAAAAACATAGTTTACTAGAGGAGAAAATTTATCAAAATATTTTCACCAACCACTTAATTTGAAGTTCGCAAACATGAACATCTTCAAGAATCTAAAAGCCAAAGCATAGAATGACTCGTGGAACACCTGGACCTCAATGCGATGAACTATAACTATTAAAAAGAGGAAAACTTGGTAAATTCAGACTCTTGAGATGTCTTGATTTTATTCACTTCTACTCAACCAACTTCCATTCTATCCTTATTGGACTATTTGCTACTATCATCAGATATAGGGTCTTAATTCAAGATAGATGAAAAACCATTAGCACAAAGTGTTTTTGAGCATTATCACGATCTTCACTTGTCTCAACAACAAATATGAAACAGACACAGAGAGAATAGAAAAAACTAACATCATATCTCCTCGGGAATCTCTTTTCACTTGCAACCTTACCCAGAGTAGTGTAGTGAAAAATTCAGGCAATAAATTAATTTATTGATAAAGTGAATAAAAGCGAAATTACATTATCATTAACTTATTGATATGGTCAGATACAAAGCATTGAGAAAATTACAAAAGGGCAGAATATATGGGCAGCCATTTTGCTCCAATTGAACTAGTAAGGTGATATAATGGTATAGAGTCTAGAAAGACTACAGTAGAATGGAATATTGTGTGTGAGATGTGACAAAGATTAGATCACATCAAGCTGAATGACTTTCTGGCATACCACAACGGTGAAACCAAATCTAACAACTCCTGATAAACAGATTTCTACAAAAAAGTAAGTGCATTTATTCAGTTAAACGATACATCAGACTTAACCTGCAAAGAGATGACTAAAGGGAGTGTTGAATTACAGAGAAAAACGACACGAAGCGAAAGCTGTCAAACCTCCGGTTATTCAGGAAACCGACAGTACGGCATATAGTATTCAACCATCATGGAGGGGATACTGATTAAGCATATAGTCCCTAGACTTTTACATCTGTTATAAATCCGTAAATGAAATGCAAAAACAGTGAAAAAGTGGTATGCAAAAGATTTCATATGTTAGAGCAGAATAAATTCTAATCAGGTCACACAATACGATGATGATGACCTTATGAGAGTGACGAATTTCATTTCTAAACAGGACAACATAAAAATTTAATATGACAAGGGGATTCTTGATAATACAATACATCATACCAACTAAGAATGAGTAGAAAAACCACTAAAAACCAGTTTTTAATGGATGTTCATTTGAAGGGCTTAGTTTAAGAATCATTTTCTGATTGACGTTTCATGAATTTCCAGAATCAGAGTTAATATTTTTTAGACAACTTATCCAAAACCCTATTAACCGGCCAGACCTTATCGCCATGCACACATCGGACCGTCTGCCAAAACCCCTATGGGGACTCAAACGATCGTTCAATAATGTCTCCCTTCCCCCTTTCAAATCATTGATCGATGCTCCTTGTTTTCTAGTACAATTACTCTGCTTTCTCCTCTCCAACTCCTAAATCCAGCCACTCTATCTACAACTCCTTACCCCCTCTTTCTTACCCTTCTCTGCAAAGCCTAATTGAATTACTTTTATTACTGACCATGCGCCTTTTTTCTTACTCTTTGTACCTTTATGTATCGTGACCCTAGTAGTTAGCTCCTGCAACTTGAACGAAAGACTTATTTATCTGATATCGAGATTTAAAAGAGGCAATAAAAAGACACCAGTTGAAAGATAAATAATTCAATTTTATTGTTTATTAGAGCATGATTACACTGTATATCAAAGTGGAGTTTGATTTACTATGTAAATAATGACGAAATGAATACAGCGACATCCTTCTGAAAGAAATGGGGTAGCCTGAAACTAAGATAAATAACCCGAGAGAGCGAAATATAAATTATTTTGGCACTGGTTCACAAAGCCCACAGTTATATCTAAATATAGCAGATAAACAGAGTATGCAATTGACCCGGATGGTCATCCAACTGGTTACAAACTTGTTTAAGGTCAAAACGTAGGTGTTAGAAGAGAAGTGATCTGACATTGAAAAATGGCAAGTGGCACCTAATAATGATCTTTAGATCGCGAAATGTTCAAGAACTTACCCTAAAGTTTGGAAACCAGCTGTTTATATGCAGAAATGATGATAAATTACCACGGAAGTAAATGCCAAAATAGGTTCAAAGACTAAACTCAAAGTGGCAGGTTCATAAGTGGAATTTCGAGCGGTTTAAGGAACCGCAGGTGAATGTCTGCATACAATTTGAATTTTAAATAAAATGATCTATTTTGCGCGTTATCGTGCTTCTACTTTATAAAAGAACTAATTAACGATTAGAGTATAAAAACAAGGAGTTACTTTTCAATAAAAGGGGTTAAACAAGATACCGTTTCAAAATTAGTATAATAAACATTGTTAAAAATATCAGCAGATCTGAGTGATAATTCACGTATAAATCCTGTTAAAACTTGTTTAATCCACCACAATTTTAATTGAAGTAGGTAAAAATTAACCTAAAATTGAAACACAGGGACTTACTTTTGGAGAAATTATCACAACAATGATTATTCCACAAAGTGGAAATGAAATAATCAAATTTGAACCAAACGGAAAATTTTCGAGCATATCAGAAAACCCATAAAACACCTTATCTAATGCAAGAAATAGTAAAATCAACAATGAACTAATCGCGTATTTATGTCAAGAAAGCTGTAAAACTTCCCCTCCCCAATTTCCTCCTATTTTTCGTCAGAATAACATCAAAAATATATTAACAACCATTAAAGGAATAACGGCAGAGGGAAAAAAGTTAACTCGAAAAATTTTCGCTGTTTATGTGCTCATACACAGAGTATATACATAAATATCAGTTTGACAAAAAACAAATTATCGGCTCCAATAAAATAATAGAAAAAAAATGATAGATAGATTTCAATCCGATTTTCACAAAATAAGTTTCTGATTCTTTAGAACACACCAGACAAATAGAAGAATGTAGAGTAATTTAAAGCCACAGACAAACTGTGATTTTGGAAAGGTAAATTCTCAATTTTTTGGAACTCAAAAAATAGTGAAAACCCATTTTGACAAAATAACAATGAAATCAATCGAAAGAATGTCACTGTAAAAGGCATCATTATGACCAAAAATAAATTTAGTACAACGAAATATAACTGTAAATAAGCAAAATTTTACTAATAAATACCCACAAAATATGTTACAGCTAATGCAAGACATGCAATTTGTGATACATAAGACATATGGATAGAAAACACTTTAAAATCAAATAAACAAAATAAATATAACCAACCAATTAACGTCGACACCCTTTGCGAGGAGATAGAGGACAATTGAAGTTGCACCTTCTTGGGCTGCAACATGGAGACACGTCATACCTTGAATATCTCGAACCATTGGATTCGCGCCAAAATGCACCAAAAGTCCAACCATCTCTAAAAGATGCTTTCTAATTGCCCAATGCAAAGCCGTGGCGTGTTGATTTCCACCAATTCGATCAATAATGGCGCCTTTAGAGATGAGATATTTGACTAGAGTGAAGTTATTATTGATAGCAGCCCAATGTAAGAGGGAAACACCTTCATTATCTAATTGATTAACATCGAAAGGGGGATTCTGGGAGTTCGGTGGGGGTTCAACTAACTCTAAAACTCGAGAGAAAATGCCATATTGAGTGGCCTTTACAATATCCCATGTTGAATAATCTTCTGCTGGGGTTGATTGATTATTAAGTGGATCTGGATCGTTTGTTAAAGCCTGTTTATTTAAAACGAATTAATAGAAAATTAAATCAAGATTTGGCCAAAAATATTTCAATATGTTCTATTATTAATACTACATAACAACAACCAAACCCCCGTACCATAACATCAAAGCAGGCCCCAACGGATGAATGTGTATTTAATGACGGCGGGTTTGACTAAGACAAGGAAAAGATACTTGTCATATGGATTTAGTATCTTCAGTTATATTAAAACAGAATATATCGATGCGTATTTTGGAATAAATTTTGTTAGTTTTAATATAAATATTTAACATTTATTTAAAAAGGCAATATTGTTTGATCCACACTGAAGTTGTTGATTTAACATCGTTCACCGGCTTTTACCTAACTGATTTAACTATATGTAAATCGATAAAATTCAACAAAACCGGACCATTAAAATGAGAAATAAAATAATTTAAATTTACATAGGGAAATATTTTCCTTTTTTTAGGTATAAAATCGTACAAAACTCTCAGAAAAACTGAAACTATTTGAGAATGCTTTATTTGCTTATTAATTTTGTATTACCTGATGTCGATTTTATATATTTATTAATAAATTTCTGGAAAGTGAAATGAATTTATGGGCTATTCACAAAAACGAGGTAATAATATCAATGACTGCTTGACGTAACACTTTTCTGTTAAGAAAGCATCAGAAAAATCCAAATCCACATCTTTTAATTAAAAAGAAAAGGCGGCTTAAAATTTCTCAAGACAAAAAATGAAAGGTTGTAACACTTCCATCCGCATCATTGCCAATCGTTTAAGCTAAAATAAGTAAGACTTAATGCTGAAAGCCAAGGAAATACAGATGCATCAACCCCAAATATCATCAGCCAAATATTTGTGTACTTTGTTTCTTCAAATAAATACTGCATCACCTCTTAACGGCTGCAAACAGGATATTTTTGAAATATTTTATTCGGACCTTTTGAATAAAATGAAATTTTACATAATTTATTCCCAAAAACTCTATTGCCCCTTGATCATAATCCAAGGCATGAGAGACAAAGCTCTTGAGTTTCTCTCTAGTGCGACGAAAATATTTGGTTAAACGTCCTAATAGTAATATGCATGGGTACGAATTTGTTCACCAAGCTTAAGAAGATTGATATATACATATATATATATATATCTGAAAAGAAATTCTTGTTCAGTTGCATCGACTAAGGACTATTTAGGTGGTTTTCCAAACACTTCAAATTTTCAATAATTTTATTTGTTTCTAAAATTATTTTGATCTTTATTGGACTCTGTTGTTTGATTGGTCGTTTCACTAGCGGTTTGTTCGCGTTACTGTGTGGTCACGCTTGCGTGTGCTGGTAGTGTTTTTCTGCCTTCAGTGAGAGATGGATGAAGAATTTGGTTACGACAGTGATCAAATCGATGAGGAAACCGAAGCTAGGTTCTATGAAATGGCGTATTATGGAACTAGTTCCCTTGAAAAGTCAACCTTGAGTGCGGAAAAATGCGACAATTTTTCTCAAAGGCCGATAAATAAACTGCCAGAACAGGATGATAAATCCGATCCTGATTTAACCAAGGCGGTGAATTTATTATCGAACTTGAAGAACGGGGACTCAAACAAATCGTCCAGCGATGAAAATCTCTCTCAATCGGTTATTTCTATTTCTAGCGGTCTCTCTTCGTTAGAAGATATCCTTAAGGACAAGGAGCGTTATCAGACAACTATGGAAGCTCTCTACCTCCTGATAACCGGAAATTATCCGCATTGCGTTTTGGAGAGGGCGAAGAAACGTGAGCAAGAATACAAATGCAATCAGTTGTCATTTCGGCGAACGAATTCCTACTATTCTGCTGTAACTGATGATGACGATGATGATGATGATTACATTGAGCCCCCTCGGAAAAGTTCCAAAATGGATTTAATCCTCGGTATCTCAAACACATCAGATCGTAAACACAATCGGGACGTAGTGCCTGAGTGGTTTGAGAATCTCCCTTCAGATCCAAAACTTTGGACAATAGATCCTGATGACCTTTATCCTGATGACGAATACTACAATTCTCCAGATTTTAATGGCACTTGTGAGAACTGCGGACTCAAGGGTCACAGTGAAGAGGAATGCACAAGGGTAGGTCATTTTATTATTGATTATCATTTTTGCCAAATTTAGAGTGGTCCTTTTTGTGTGATCTGTGCCCGAGAGGGGCATACTAAGGATGGTTGTAGGTACCGAGTTTGCCCGATTTGCTTAGAACGTGGACATGACAGCAAATGTCGTAATAAACATAAGGTCAACAGTACCGTCTGCTTCAGATGCAAACAAATGGGACATATGACAAATGTAAGTATTATCTCTAATGTATTATCTACTTTCAATCCCCTCTTATTCATTTCCTCTTCATTTTAGCGGTGTCCAGAGATTTGGAGACAATATCGTTTTACTGTAAGTTTTAATTTTGTTTTATTATTTTTTATAGCGTATTGAATTATTAGCTCATCAAATTATTTGAGGTTTAGAAGGTCTTTTGTGATATATCTGATTAATATTTCTCTTATTAACTGAAAATGTTCATAGATTCTGGATATTCATGAGCTAGGTATTGCTTCTTCGCGTTATTAGGTTAGCTCTTCCTATTGCTAATTGGAATATCCATATCTCTTTAACTACCCTCATTAATTGTGCCTAAGTCGAGAGATTGAATGCATCTATTTGATGGTTGTATGTGTCAGACATTTTTGGCATTTCGTAGTGTCTATCTGAATGGAAGTGGGATACAGGGGATATACTCCGAGTAGCTTTTTAGATAGTGAAAAGGTCTATTAACTCGAAAGACTGACGTGTTTCTTCAATTTCATAAATTGCTCGTGTGCCTGCGCAAAATAGGATGGTTTATTGCCTAATTAGCCAGAACTCAATAAAACGTAATTGTCTTAATGCTAAGCTTTACTCCAAAATTTGTCATGGCACCGACTCTGCAATATGGCACATTTTATCAAAAAAGCAAATTTTATGAGGGTAATTTTAGATGAAGCGCGACATTTAAATTAAACAATAATAAACACGTCTAAACACTACATTTGAGGTTCGAGTCATAAAGACAAAGACATCACTGCAATTGTGTGGACAAAAAAAATCAAAGCATTTTCAAGGTAAGAGTATGATTGAAGTGTTTAATTTGTGGAAAACGTCACTATCGATAAATTTTATTCGAGTCTTCCTTATTTTTGTTTGTGTGCATATTTAAAATGATCGGATTTTAAGACTTATTGCAAAATCTAGAGCAAATAAATGTGTAATAAAGCAATATTAGATTATACTAAAATGCATTGCTAATTTAATAATCTATTAATCCTTCGAAGTCGCCTTTTTTGGTAAGATAGATGCCAAAGGCTGCTTCCTATTCAGTGGTGACGAATGGTTAATTATCACCCCTCTATTTTCATACCAGCGCGTAATTTGATGAGTGGTTAGTTAGTCAAACGATTTTGCTTTATCTAAGTATGAGGTTTACAGGGCAGCGAAGTATTCGAGGTAAAGTTAAGTTAATGGTAATTTGAGATCTGATTTTGTCCGGTATTATTTTTTATCGGTAAGAGGAGGCTAAAATAACATTGGATTGTACTTTTACGCGGTCAATAATAGCACGGTTTAAAAAAGCTTTCCCTTACGTGAATTTAATTACTGTCAAATATCATATTATGAACCAGTTATTTAGTCCTGCCCTTATTTAATTTCTGCCCTGTAGTTACTTAGGGAGATTGACCGGAAAGATGAATAATTAAGTAGTTGCCTGAGATATTGTAATCTGAGTTTATCGTTTAAATATTGCCTTGAGTACATACACGGTATGGCATGAATATTGAGGACACTGAAATAAATAGGTCAAGCAAACGCTAGGTCAATTAATCGAGTTAGAAGTAAGTAACTATTTGTTTAGGATTCAGAACTTTAAACGTTGAGCAATTACAGACAAAACCAGATAAATGGGTAAGATAAATTACATTGAGTAAGCAAATTTAAGAGATTTGAAAGTACTGTTCCCCTGCCCTACTTACAGTGCTATTATTGGTTCTTGGTTCCAATAAATTGGGTTATTATAATTTCTCTTCACCGCCATTCCTTACTTAAGAAGTTTCATATAAGGCGAATAGAACATTTTATTCTCACTTCTAACTTAACGAGCAATTGGTTACTTGGATTTGTGTAGTCTAATTTTACTGTTTGTCCATTATCTTTAGTACGTACGCTATAACGTAATAATAATAAGTCAGGCAGACTTTTGGCCGATTAATTGGTTTTAATTTTAAATTCCACTTTGTAAACGTTAATGGTATGTTAAAGAAGATATGACGATTAGAAGTAAAAACTACCGTACCCCACTTATCAATCTTCACGTACCTGCCTTACGTATTATTCAGAAGCAGGTTGAAATGCCCTTTCTCTACTCTACACTCCTAGATTGTTCTTAGAAATTATTGCTATAGTTATATCAGCTATCATTAGTGTCCATTTAACCATGTTTTCTTGTATGAGCTTCGTTCTATTGTTTCCTTAGACTGCACCCGGCCCTCCAGTTAAATTCGAACAACCAGAACCCAAGGTGAAAAGGTGTTTCAACTGCGGCAGAATCGGTCATCTCGGTCATGTAAATTTTTTTCTCCGAATTTTTCTTATTCCAAAAAAACAATATATTTTATTTCAACACGTTCATCTCTTTTAGCAATGCAATAGACCGTCAGCTTATGGCCAAACCCTCCTCTATCAAGGTGTCATCCAATTCGACAAGAAAGACGTCTTTGCTGAGATACCAGCCAAAAGCAAACCAGAATATGGTAAGTTTTGCTTTAAATAAATTCTTATTGGTAAAGCTGCTATAGCCTAGTTAAGGTAGGAAGAAGACACAATGTAGTGTAGGTACTTGTGTTACGGAAGCGCAATAGGGACATCTATCTCATAGCTAGGAAAATAAAAAAAAGGTTAGAATGGGGTGAGAAATAATATGAGCCTATAAGATAATTAGTTAAATCGACAATTAATTGAAGGTCATTACTATCAGAGCGTCATAATATCCTTATTCTGATCGTAGCTCTAATTCACCTTTCCTTTCTGTTGCTTTAGAAATTGTTGAGAAACAGTCGACCGGTGATAGTTCAGCAGTTAAGGAGCGAACATTTGATGAGCCCCTATATATTTCATTCACTTCTGGACCTTCGAATTCCCTTCCGGAGCCGAATAAATTGTTACTAGATACTTCGAAAGACGAATCTGCAAATGAGTGCGTTGATAGAACTGTACAAATTTTATTCTATATTACGAATATGGGTGTTTATTTAATCTCATCCGATTTTAGAAACCAAGGGAAGAATAAACGTGACAGGTATGCGGTTTTTAGTCTTTTTATCAGCTTTAACTGTTTATTTATTTATTGTTTACTTTGCCTTTTATGCTTCACTAAGGGTGTTTATGGTTATGTAACCTGTTTCTCTAGTATATACAAACTGAATTGGCGAATAAGGTAAATCTTTCCTAATTAAAATGGGATCCATTCATCCTGATTAAATAACAGTTGAAATATCTAGAGATTCTGAAAACCCTCTAGATGAGGAATTTTCTTGTTTGTTCCTTTCCCTTACAGTACCGGAATTATTCTCTGCGTAGATGCTACATTTTTAAATTTTATTGATGTGAGATTGGTTCTTTGTAAATTGCCATAAGATTGGTGCACGTACAGTCAAAAAGGATGGTCAATCGTGTTGGTAAATTCTGGTCAACAGGAGAGTTACCTTATAGATTTTTATTCTTTTTTGACAATTCTTGACGGTATTTCTATTGATCTACTCATGAACTTCTACAATGAACTATCACCATCTTTGCAATCAGACGCCTGGTTACCGAACTTCACGTTATTGAATATTTGAACGCCTGGAAGTCATTATAGGGAGGTGCTTTTCACTCGCCCTGTAGACGACATTGCTAGATTAGAAGCGATTTTGCCAATCAATATTACCATACATTTAATCTATTTTAGGCTACATAGTCTCCGACACGGTTCGAATTATACGCCAAATCGAAGGGATCGGTAAGTGTTATTTTGGGGGTTACTTTCAAATTCTGTGCATATATCCGTAGCTCTTGGTTTTACCGTCCTACTTATTCGTTAGAAGAAAAACATTCGGTGGTTCGAGGGATCACTTTTCTCCCACTAATCGCCACGATTCGTCTGCATTAAATGGCTTCCTTTCAGAAGACCTCGAGTAAGCACTATTTGGAACTATTTATTTATTTATTTTTTCGTCTTACCCAAGACGAAGGATTATTCTTAATATTTTCGTTGTGTTTAGGGTCCCGCTTTGGCGCTTAATTTCCCCAAAATTATTAATAGGTCCGTTTGATTAGGAAAATTGTTAAAATTCGTATTGAAGATAAAAGTTATTTAGCCGTCAGTGCAACGTTTAACGTAAAGGGAAGAGAGTAAATTTGAAAGATTTCGGCCATGGAAGTGAAGGAACTTCCAATTCTTTTCGTATCCTAGTGAGAAAAAGAGCTGTGAAATGTTATGATTCTAGCCGACAATTCAGACACTCAGCTGCAAAAAGTCGAAGATCAGATTGACGGTTGATGATAGAAGGGATCGAGAACGTGCATTCTGAATACATTGTTCCAAATTTATCAAGATTTTATACTTACGAATTTCCGGGAATGATTGAGAAAACTGGGCAAAATAGCTTCAGTTAACTACTCTACACTTAGTTGTGCTATATTAGTCCCTCTGCTATTTAGGCCTCCGTATCTCTTTATTAGTTGGAGCTTATTTTTGACGACTGAAAAGTGATCTGCCCAATCTTCATGGCTATACACTACGGTTCATATAAATCAAGATAACCGATTCAGTTCAGTTCAGTTCGACAATTATTTAAAAATGAACAGGTGTAATATATTTGTCATTAAAAATATTTTCATTTTTTTAGCAGGAGAAGGAAAAAGAAGAGTAAGCTTGGTGATGACAACCACCAAAACAGCCAACCTAATCTCTTCATTTCTAACGGATTTACGTCGACAAATCCGAAGCGGTAAGGATTAAATTCTTGTATGTCATACTATTTCACTAAATTGTGAGATGGCTTAGTGCATATTATACCCTTTATTCTTTAGTGATAACCCCTTTGGAAGAGGTTATATCGAATTTCGAGGCAATTCGCCGAAGAATTCACCTTTCAATGGGTCTCGGAATGGTCATAATCGCCAAAGGAATGGCTCCTCTGGGTAAGGGCATTTTTTAGAGTAATCCCGATACTCACGGGGTAAAAGAATGTCAATACACATATCGATAGAGAACTTTATTCCCCAAAACATCAAGCTCAGAACCATTCTGTATTAGTCAGTCTGAATTTGACACTTAGGTCTGTAATTGAGAGTTAGGACAACAGTGTTTATTACCATGAGATTAGTTCAAATAGTTAATGAGTCAGTATGGATTAAACGTGATAGTCTACTAATTCACTGGTCACGGGTTCAATGCTCATCGATCCAAGCCCAATTTTGCCAATCGCGTTGGCTAAATCTGCAAATAGAGGCGAGAGAATTCGAATTTCTCATCAGGAGGGTACCACAATAAGGATTAGAAAATGTCTTTAAATTTGGTTGTGAGTTAGTTATAACTAATTCATCTATCGTCAACATGAAATTGCATTTGATATAAAAATATAATCAGACTGCATTAGGTAACTGGGGTTTGAGACCATTTGGTAACTGTTGCTTGGATCGATTAATTGAATGTCTTAAATGACTAAATGTTTCCGGCCAGTGTCCCTATTTTCCACGATGCCTTTTGAAATATACTGTCTTTCTATGGATCTTGGAATGTAGAGTAATACTGTGTCGATGACGTCAAAGTTAATGTACATATTTACGATATCAGAGGCAACGGATTTGGTTAGACTATCTTAAGTCCATTAGAAGATTTAATAATACTTGTTTAGACAGAGGGGAGGGGATCTTGGAGCTACCCTTGTAAAGAAATTCCTAGTCAGATGTTTGGCTAATTCATATCACTTGATATGTACTAATGTAGCCACTGATTCAACTGACGTGTGGTGTATTATCCAGTCGTACTCGTTTATACTGGTGGCCAGAAAGATAGTTTTAAATGAATATTTCCTAATATTTATAAAATGCTTTCCACTTTCTAAATGGGATTTCGTGACGTTTTACCGTTCTTATTGGTTTGCTTTGAAGTGAAAGCTTTCAGTCTTGACTCCCTAATTTTTCTTTAGAGGTCATTCTTTTGGTAAGGGAAACCGTAAACGGTTTCGAGGAAAGTCTCCAAAGAATTCTCAGTAAGTAATTGCTTATTGTCTAATTGAAAACACAACTAAAGGATCCCTAAGACACTAATCTTTCCCTTTTCAGAATGCAATCTCAGTTTAATCCCTCTCATCGACGCGATAATCAAAAAAATCGCGGGAATTCTTCTAAGTAAGAAATGTTTTATGACTCGTATTTAGATAAATTCATTTATAACTGATCCTTTTTTACCATTTTTAGGTCTCCAAATTCAAGGTATCGATCCCAGGTTTCTCCTCTCCGACGAATATTGTAAGTAAACTTTACTAAAATGGATTTGAGTAGTATGCAATTTTTGGCACTTCTAATTTTCTCTATTTCGACATTCCAGAGAGCATCGTGATAAGATTTTAAAGGTCAATAAGAGAAGGAACTCGGATCGAAAAAGTCTACCCAACATTGGGAATTCCCCCTACTGGAAATTCATCAGCAAAAGTATACGGAATAGTCGGTCTCCTGTTTCTTCATCACCTAAGCAACAAAAAATCGTATGGAAAAATCGGTTGTCTCGATGAAAGAAAAGTGCTCCTTTACTAATTTCTTCCCTTTCCTTGTGTATACCTATTGTATATAACATCTACCAGATATTATTTATCATTGATTTTTATCGGAGATGGCGATAGAGATTAATAAAATATTTGGTATTTATGGAGAAGATCATCGTCGTTTTGTCCATGGCAAGGCAAATATTTTACCAATTTTTTTTATTGTGGGAAACATCTAAACATGGTGAACGGTAAAATGCTCTAATAATGATTAAAGGGGAGGAATTACATAGATTAACTTAATAGTACCAGGAGCCTTCCTTCATTTGATTTCGGATTCTGGTTTTACACCTTTTTAATTGGTGGGTGTAATTCACTGCTGTATATTAATATGTTGGATTAGGAGTTATCTCCTAGCTTTCTGAATGAATTTAGGTCCAGTGCTAATTGAGCAGATGACTAATTTGAATCGTTGGTGATATCATTTCAGGATATTTTATTCTAATGGCTGACATGGCCGGACGATACTAGGTAACATGATTTTAGTATGACAATGATAATCATAACATTTTTTTGAATGCTGTTGTTGAATTATGAAAAGCTGCTATCATTAATTAAAGCTTCTAACTGAGCTAATCGACGATCGTGTGTCATCCTCACATTCTGTCTCCAACTTATTGATGATTGTGAGTAAATGACAAACGCGGATTGCTCTAAGGTCAATCGTTATCATCGCCAATTAGATTTCAGGCGTCTCTTTGATGATGATGGATTCATGAATTTCAGACCATTAGATTGAATTTCTGAAATGCAGACAAAGATCTTGGAGGAAGCTACGAGGTTTTGTGCCTGTTTTCTGTTCAACCTATTACAGCACTGCGATTCCGCAACTCTAAAAATAGAATCAGTGAAAAGCCGAGGGACCAAAGTTCAAAGTATTTATCCAAAATAGTCTAGCCGGCATATGACTGATAAGAGAATGGGGAAGGACAATACCAGGAGAAGGCGGTGGGATTAGGGATTCAAGGGCTATAGTGACCTGAGTAGAATGGGATTTTATTAGAGAAAAGGTATACAATGAAATAAAATACAACTGTCTGGACGTAAATGATGGGAGACAGAAGAGTGCAAGAGTATCACAGAAGTCCCATGGTGCCTACATTGCTGGGCGCTTACTTGGATTTCTTGAGAGCATCCGTAGAACTCTGGATGTTGGTTGGCCTTTCAACATGATTTTGTGGTCAAATAATACCGCATTCTAATCGGCTAGCGGAGTCTTAAGCATGGACCGTTCTGACTCATTATGGTGTCCTCCACATATACCACTTATAACAGTAATTGGTTCGACGTAGTAGTGCAGAGTGTGCGAATGAAATAGATTAGCACTTCCATACTCATAATTAAAGTAAAAGTAACAACATTAACAATTATTCATTCTCCAGCCCGAGATATCCCCTCCCCATACATAAGTTCCAATTTTATCCAGTGAGGTCTCCGTAACTTAGCTTATAAGAAGCGGAGAAAAAAGGGAGAATGAGTTTTTAAGCGTAAAAATTAATTTACGCTTGAATTCAAGTTGAACTTGAACTAAGTCTTAAATTAGTGAGTTCTCACAAACTAGTTTCCTTCGCCTTCCCATTTCTTCCCAATTAACACTTGGTCTTCTTATTCGGGAAAGGATCTTGCATCCACTTAGTCTTTGAAAGGTCGTTATTTATATGAGGAAGCATCTAACCTAATTTAGCCAACTTTGGCGTTTGGGCTTCTGTTCTTAAAACCTAAGTCCTTGGGATTTATGAGGCTGTCCTTCTGGAGATTAGCAGATGTTGATTTTCAGCAGCGAAGGTTTACAGTCATTAACAATTTTCTGATCTCAATCAGAATAGGGCAGGTTTAGGAGATTGAGTAGCATTAGGAAATCGGTACTTTGCACACTCTAGGGAAATTTTTTCTTACGAACAAAAAAGTGGTAAAATGACATTAATTAAGACATCGTGAACATAGCAAAGTTCATTGGAATCCACTCAAGGTCAACTCTAATATAATGATATAACTGAATAGTTAAACAAAATCAAATCAAGATGTCCTAAATAATCTTACTTTTTAGTTTAAAATAATCAGATTTGCATTCTTTTCTTTCAGTTTACTGTAGCATTGATAGTAAAGAGAGAAGTTTTTTGCTCATTTCCATCAAATGAACTGTAGAACTATAATGTTAAGAAAACTGAATCGAGTTCCTTCAATGCTCTCGAGGGAGAATCCCGCTTTTCAAGCAATTAACACTGCCTTTCTGGGAAATTTGTCAAAACTATAGTTGGTCATTCTAGGCACTGATTAACAGCGCTTGTCTTAAATAAACCAATTTTTAAAGTTAATTATGAATTAATTATAGCGGCAACTCTGATTAACCATTTCTTTTTGACAAGTGTTTACCAGTATTATTGATAATTCCGTTAATTAGTACTATTTAATCTGTCTGGAGATCAGCAAACTTTCATCTCTTTAAGAGCTTTCTAATTAGAGGTTGGTCTCAACGTCCTAACATGGTTAATTAGAGGCTATCTAAATTAAATGAATTGTGTATATGATAATTAAGTAAAAATTTAGTTAATCCACATGGGTTTGAATTTCGTAAAATACAATAAAGTACGAAATATTCATTAAATAACACAGAGACATCCTAATTAAAAATAAAACCCAACGAAATAATGAAACAATCCCGGATCACCTACATATGTTACCTAGAAATAAGGGATATTACTGTGGTACTCAGCCCCCTTGTGTCTGGTCACCCTTTGGGACAGGTTGACCTGATTTCCTTCACTTATAGAGTTTAGTCCATTTGCCTATTCACTCAGGGTCTCAATATGTTAGAAGTAGGTGTTCAGCAACATACCTGGCCTAAAATGAAGAAGGGGGTGGTGCAATCATCTGTTCTTTAAACTCACGCAATTTCAGATGTTGGTTGTCTTCCGGCATCAGACGGCTCAGAGCTAAATCGTGAATTATGTGATCATGAAGCTACAAGAGAATTCAAATCTCTCTTCATGAAAATCACCTCAATTGTCACCTATTGACGGGAAACCTTATCTCCAATGGAAATGAACTTCTCACCTATTAAGGACAATGATTCGTAAATTGAAACTCAAGCTCATTAGACATACATCTTTATGCCTAAATCGTATTTGTAATATTACCATCAACGGATCAATTTTTGATTACAGAGACTAAATAAATAAATAAACTTGAAGGCAATTTATTTCAATCAGCCAAACTTATTGTGGAGACCTCCGATTAGACGACGACCAGCCACCTCCATATTTTTCTATCTACTCCAGTAATTGGCCTTATTCCTTCAATACGTGTATTGTACTACCACAAACATCTACTACAAGACAGTTGTTATAATCTAGTTAGCCTGGAAAAGTTAGAGTTTTATAATAACACGGGACTACCGTAATGGTTGACTTGGCATACCCTAAAATTAACACATGGGCTAACAAAGAAAACACAGTATTTTGGTTCAAAATTAGCTTTATTCATCAACGTAATCTTCATCAAGAGCAACGCAATCATTCCAGCGACGCTCTAACATTTCAATACCACTTCTGTGGAATGATTTATCTTTTGCCTCAAAATAGGCTTCAGTTTCAGCGATAACCTCTTCATTCCTGCCAAATTTCTTACCGGCGACTATTTTTTTCAGGTCTACGAACAGCCAGTAGTCACTGGAAGCCAAATCTGGCAAATACGGTGGATGTGGGAGAAATTCGAAGTTCAATTCATGTGGTTTTGCCATTGTTTTGATTGACTTGTGACACGGTGCGTTGTCTTGATGAAACAATATTTTTTCTTTGCCATATGCAGTCGTTTATTTGCAATTTCGGCCTTCAAGCGCTCCAATAACGCCATATAATATTCACTGTTAATGGTATTTCCTTTCTCAAGATAGTCGATGAATATTGCATCACGCACATCCCAAAATACCGAGGCTATAACCTTTCCGCCGATTGTTGTGCTTTCGGGCGCTTTGGACCAGGTTCACCAGTTGCTGTCCACTCAGATGACACTCAGATGGCGATCGTTTTAATTCCTGAATGAAGTGGTGGATCCATGTCTCATCTACTGTCACATATCGACGCAAAAATTCCGGTTTGTTTGTTACGTTTAAACATGGCCA
>CAADRB010000024.1:961206-987897 GCA_900708905.1 Hymenolepis diminuta
TAAAACTAGCGCCATCTATGCGTTAGGCCCGGGACTTTTCAGCCCATGTGTTATGCAAGGCAACGACTCTGCGATTTGACATATTATTAAAATATACAAATTTAATGAATAATTAATAAATTTTTAATGTAATTTTTCTTGAATAAAACTTATTCATTTTTATTAAACAGCTATAAAATCGAGGTTAATCTGAAAACGGCAGGGAGTAAAGTGCAAATCGAATCAAATTTGCTGTAATATAGGTCCTGCTTGAGTTACTACATTCATTCCTGAGACATTCAGTCACTTGCGCAGCCGTCATTACTCGGCTTTCTTACTAATTCCATTCATTCATCGTCCATGTAAATGGATCCAGGAATTTATGATCATGCGGCATCACGGAAAAATTCTTTGCGTTGTTTTTCACTACATTCATTTGTTCATAACATTATCGCATTCATTATTCAATCCATTAATATTCTGCAGAATTCTGGGTCTACTCTGGTTAATGTGTCGCCTCTTAATAGCATATTTAAGAATGAAATTCATTTATTATTTATCTTAGGGGCTGGGGGTCTTTTTATTGCAGAAAAGACATATGAACATCAAAATACAGAAGTAGAGCAGAACTTGTATTTTTTGGTTTCACCGATATGAAAGTGTTGTTAAATACAGTTTAAATGCGTTTAATCGAGTACCCGGAAATTTCGCCACGGTACCACAAGCGGAATTGATAAAAAACCGAGCCAAAATTGCATCCTTTGAGAAATGATATTTCTAGGCTGGCCACTATTACAATTACTGACTAACTAGGCAACTATTCAATTCTATAATTCAAAGCTATAAACAAGCAATTACAAAACATGTTTTAAGAAGGGTTTAGTAATTTATTTTCCTCCTCCGAGTTTGGACGGGTTTCTAGAACCATGGCGGTTATCCATGCAAGACAAATGCATAATTCTGAGATCTGAAATATCGAAGAGGAGATTATATTCCCCGTTTTTGATCAGCACCGCTTCGTCACATGCAGAGAACCAGATTAACTCTTTTTCTGTAAGATCCTTTGCTTGTACAAAATTATTTCTCACTCTCTAGGCATACATTCCGGCTTTCCCATAAGAGTGTCAAATTTCACACATTCGACCTTGTCTTTTACAAAGGCAAAAATTGAAAGTTGGCTGATGTTTACCCACTCTGATCTGGAAGATTTTAAAAGCTTAACGTGTGATTTATTTACCTATGTGAATAAATTGTGACAACCCGTTTGCGGGGTTTTGACAAGTACAGAGGTATAAAACAGTAGAATATGGAGCGAGCCCCTGTGATCTAACCGTAACATCAGATCATGATAACTCTAGCCCAAATATCCACATGTAAATATTAAAAGCGGTTGTGTTCACTTCACTTAACCTAATCGGATCCCACTTATTTATTTTAACAGGCCTGTTCCCATAGTAGCGAGTTGTAATCTCGGTTTAAATTCAAAATTCAAACCGGTTTGATAAGACTGTTTCTCTTCTCGATTTCTGCATGAAATAGGTCACGTGTTTGACATATCTTTTACTTCATTATCTCACACTTTCTTCATAACAAAATAAGTTGTTCCGCCAAATTACGAAAATAAACATTTTAAAGCGCTTTTCATCTCGGGGAAGAAGAAGAAGGTAATTTTATGTACTTTCATGGGAATTGTTCATTCGATGGTCAGTTCTCTTACGTTCGTAAATTTCTATGATATTATAAATAGTAAAATTTTAATTTGGTAATTTCCAAGACGTGAGATAATAGTAGTCTTTTCAATCAATTTATCGAGGAATGTTAGACTCAGACATGTAAGAATACAGTTATTGACTCTGAGGAGGGAGTGCTGATCCCACCTTGAGAAGTTACATATAAATTCTAATGGAGAAAATATAGATTACCTTAAAAGTATTAAAATATATCCGAAAGTGCACAAACATGTCTTCGATATGAACTGAGATTTCCATAAACTAATTTGTCCTCCTCACTTTTCTTGAAAGAATGATCGATATAGAAAAGATTTGCACATTTAAGATCCAATTTTTCCCATTAAAATCAATTCTCGGCATAAATGAAACGAGCTTAAATAAATTATATAGCGAAAAGTCCACGTGACCGAAGTTGATCGTTACCCTGAAAAGAAAAAAGTTCTCTTCTGCGCAGACAATGATTGACGTCTCTCTGTCTCAAAAATAATTTTGGCCGGCAGACAGTCACAAACGGACGTAGACAGGTAGTGAGTAAATAACCTCAGAGATAGCAGATCGAAACAGAAACCACATAAAGGCTGGAGAAATAATGTATATAGAAGGATACTGCATATATGATTTGATACCCCTTAACATGGCACAACAGTAAAGTGAAATTTCGTGTGTTGAAATTAATTAACAGCTCATAGAATGCGAAGATGTGACCATGTAGTGAATGGATCATCATATTTTCTTGAGGAAACATAGCGCGAAATTGATAAGATTAAGTCCGTAATAAATTACAGACTTTAATAATAGAGAATATTAGAATACGAAGCGGTGAATTTACGCATTTGGTAAAAGGTTGAGTACATGGATTCAAACATCAAATACCCCGAATTTATATGCTATTAGCATTCAATTAACTTTTCTTTGCTTGTCATTGGGGAAATTTATTGTTCTCATTGTCCAGATGCTTTCCAACGACTAAACCGATACATTTCCCTTCAATAAGTAACAAAAGATACACTAGTGGTACTGACTCCTGCTCGAAATTTAATGAGTTCTATTACCTTAAAAACTTTGTCGCATACAACGAGCGCGTAAAGAAGAAACTGGCCATGTAACCACGCTTCTTAATTTTTGTACTGCTCGATGTGCACTTTCATTCATTCCAAATTTAAGGCTGCTCAACGAAATTGAGGAAAAATGTAACTATGACTATAGTTTCTGGAACCAAATGTTACGATTTACAGACAAAAGGATGTCAAAACATGGAAAAGGAAATGTCCCGTTAAGTTCTCTCTTCAATGCAGTGGAATTTGAGAGATGTGCATCATATGGTCCCATTCGTATTTCTAGTTGGTAAACAGACTTGTTGTCAACAAGATGTTCCTGATGATGATGAAACACTGAGTAGAGTAAAGGCAGATAATGAAACAATAGCATCAAAAGTCCTTCCCTATTTGCACTGAAAACGGATGATGCAGTCGACTTGAAGGACGAATGTTTTAAAACCGAAGGTTCCGCCCTCCGAAATTATAAAATTACAAAACTCGTCAAAGGCTTATAGCAGTGTTTGGCGGTAAAAATACAATAAAAAATGAAGATTTTTAACTATTATTATTGATTGAGCAACCAGAAAACCTCAATTTTGACTCTAATTTTCCTAATTCTATTAAACAGGACCAAGTGTATATTAAATTACGCAGAATGAGACGTTTCTAGATCATTTTATCTCCACTTCCTTCAAATATTACAATACCATCCCTCTATATTTTGAACTTGAGCACACTTTCAGAAGTTAGAATTCCTCTGACATCAACGATATCAGTTACTTTCACAATTAAAATTTATATTAAATTATCTTGTTTATAAATTTCATGCCAAGAAGAAATTATCTTTCTTTGGAACCCAAACCGTACAATTTTGTTCTCTCCTTCCTATAGCAAATTTAAAAAACACATCTCAAGTCCAATCGTAAGCTTATGAATTAGGTATCCCGATTTCTCCGGGATGAAAAATCAGTATTCTACTACCTCTCTAATTGAATAGAATTAACTAGTGAGTTTGGCCATCCACCTCCCTGAATGTGCAGGGGTGAGAATTAATATTGTGACCTCCGATTTGGCAGAGGAGTACTATAGCCTCTGTGCTACCTACCTGCCCGTTTATTTAAAAAAAATAAATAAATTGTTTATAAGCATCGGTGGGCAAACTTCTCTGCAGTGAGATAAACAGAGGAAATTGCTCTGAAACCTTTCTTCCTTTGAAAATGTCCTCTCGCAGCTGTTAGTGTGTTTCCAGTTAAAATAAAAGATCTTGCCAGTCATGAAATGAGAGAGGCATAAAGTAGCTGATGTAGAAAATCTATTTACAGTGTCAGTCGTTTACTATTTTTGGTCAAGGTTGTAACTTTGAGTGATTTTATTGATTGCAAGAAGTTTTTCAAGATCTCTAGCTTCCGAACAACTTGCCATTAAATTGCATATTCCCACCAGGCTCTCTGCCGTCTCCTGTTAATTTAGAAATTGAACCCCTCTTCGAAGGGCACAAGTAATGAAATAGGACTGGACGATTATTCAATCAATCATCAATCAATAAACTGCATTAGCAGTAACACTGCATTATATTGAGTAATAGTTTTGTACAGTTAAGTTGCAAGGGACATGAGATAAGTACATCTCCTGATCTAGCCAATGGCCAGTGTTCCTTCATATTTGTCCGATTGGTCCACGCTCCACGTCCATTTTACCTGGTTGCTGGCATTTGGCTAGCATGGTTGCAAGCTAACTTCTAAATATTCAGTAGCAACGTGCTTGCCGCTAGCATATATACGGAAATAATTTAAATTTATTATATATTATTATTAGTCATATAAAGTCCAAGTTCGGTAATAAGATATTGACCGTTCTTCGAAAAAGGAACCCATTCCTTTACTAGCAAAATTACATGGTGACAATTATTAGAGCTCGTTTTATGTGAGCTCTGCTCTATTAAAACACACACGTCAATAGTACCTACCTCTTCCGTGCAATAGGAAGATACGAATGAACTAAAGCCGCGTGATCTAGCATTTAAATAGTTTGGTCAACAATCCCCGAATATCGCGGCTAGGCATCTGGTACTCAATACCTAGGTACCTGGGGGGCGAATATTTAAACTTGAAATTTACAGCATGGTGATACTATATAGTGAATTATATTGCTTATCAGAAAGTGGAAAACTCAGCGTATCCAAAAGTCACTTTCAATGAGATTCTTAGCGTCGTGACAGCGGTATCAAATTTTGCTTGATTCTGCGCTCTTTTACCTGCTTTTATTTGTTCTCTTACACCTCCTAAAAACTTACAAAATTATTTTTAATACTAATAATGGAAGTAAAGTCATACAAATTGCGGGTCTTTTTGTTATTTTCCAGACATTTAGTTCTCAGACGGCTAATGCATTTAAAATTCAAAATGTACTCTTAGTTAAAATCGGTAATAAACTCAATTACTTTAAAACATGGTTATGTCTAGACTTACATTTTCTTTTCCTTTGAGTTGTACCGATGTGCTCAAGTAATTATTTTTAAATCGAAAGCAGTTTTTAATTGCTTTAGCACATGCCCATCCTTAAATATATCACTTAACACAACACCAATTTCTTTCAGTTGCTTAATTCTCACCTATAGGACTTCTAATTTCAAATTTCAAATACGCTTTCAAAATGCCGTCATCGCATAGATAAGAGTAGCTTTCCGGGAAGAGGATGTAACTTCTCTTGGTGACAAGACTATTGAAAAGCAGACTACTTTGTCGAAGACGAGTGAAGTAAGTTACATTAATGTGGAGGTTAGACACGAAAATTGGGATAAAATACAGCAGTTTATGATGCCAGTTCATAATGCACAACTTTACAAATATTCGATCTAGCTTAATATCGAAAGTATGTGCACTAGTGGCGTATCGGAAATCTCTCGGTACGCCACCGATAATCGAAAAGGCTTTCGGTCACCTAATGTACCGATTTTACTCAAGTTATTATCTTTTACAAGCTGTTCAATAAATGCATTACCTCAAGACTTTAAAGGAGTTTGGTGATTTTCACTGCTATTTAACACATGCATTTTTGAGCTTTAATATGCTACTCAATCTTTTTTAATAGTTTCAAGGCTGAGATCTGTCATCTTTCTTTCAAAACTTAAGTTACCTTCATACGGAGTTAGTACCTAAAATGTGACATTAAAGGTGGTATATAGCTTTCAAAATATTATTTGTTGATGAGAGGAGAAGGGTGAATTGGGAAGTTCACCCAACCAAGGCTTCTTACCACCTCCCAATGCAATTTTTAGCCTCATTTTTCAAAATTTCATTCCAGGAGATCTTTGTGAGCGTTAGGTCGGGATTAAGCCAATAAGAAAAGTGACTGAAATTGTCGCAGGTGTTGATTTCTCATTATTACATTGCACTATTCATTTCAAATTTGTCTGAATGCAGAAGAAAGCATACCCCCAAACTGATGAAATTTGGAAGATTGCCAATTCCATCTTCGGTGTTATGCACATTAACAAATTGGAAGGGATTCCAAAACTTCGAGGTATTAATAATATATCTCCGAGTTAAACCCTGTATACTTACATCATAAACAAACTAAAATTAGAGTTCATATTAGAGTTTAAATTTTTATTTAAAGGGGATAAGAACCGTATTTAGTAGTTGGAAGAAGTGGGAGGTTCGAAAAGGAGGCATAATTAAACTTTAATATATTTACCAAGATGAACACAAACGCTGGATAGGGAGAAGAACAATGGTACTATTTGTCCAGTACAATTTAATGTATCGATTTCGTGTGATTAGTAAGATAATCGACATAGCAATTGTCCATACTTCCAGGCCGACCAGCATTCGTATTCGCAATCTGCGTCGCCATCACAAAATCGATCACACTCGTCTCGATATGAACTCACTTTGGTTTGACAAAATTCTCTGGGATTTTTGGGGGAGACATAATTGAGCCTTTCATTGATATTTCTCATCTTTTCGCGAAGTTCTTCTGCGTCCACAGCTGAAGCAGGTTGACTTATTTGAAGTATTGTACATAGGAGCATAGAAGTTATGAGAAGACCGTTCATTCTGGTGGCGAAAGTAGGTATGATCCTAGAAATAAACGGAAAATCGAAAAAGTGACAGAGCGAATGGAGTAAAAGCAAGAGAACGCATGGATCTATTTTCTTGTTTTATCGAAATGAAAAGGGCCGGCTTATCTGAAAAATGAACACTTTTTCCCCATCACTATCAAAATATTGTTCAATAATTAAAACGGATCGGTTACTGAAGGATTAGAACTTCGAAAACAGAAAGAAAAAGGATTTAATATCATTATTTTCGTCCGATTTTATAAACAAACCCACGATCTCAATAACCTACTACGAACCAGCTACTGATAAATGTCCGAATAATGCATATGAAGTTAGCGAGTTTGATTTTTTCATTGAAAAAATCACATTAGAGGACAGAAATTAAATGAAGTGACATATTTGAAGTCGGCATTTTCATAATTACTTCCGTTCGTCTGTTTTAATTAAATATTGCTGATAGCCAATCATTTCTCTTATAAAAAACTCCCTCATATGCATCATAGCCTTTCTCACCAAGTTTAAATAACGATTGTTTTTAATATTTCACTCTACAAAAGTATGATATATCTTTATTTTCGGATCATTATATATTAATTAACAAAAAATTTATAATCAAAGGGGATTTTTATTCTAAATAAAATTCAAACAGTTAGGTATTACTACAAGTTAGTAGGCATTATTAATATAAATAGAAATAGTATTAATTTTATAAATGAATACACAAGGCCAACATTACCAAGGCCAACATCTGAAATTTAATTGTGTGAAGGCATTGAAGCTCAAAGTAGATTCAAAAGCTTATACAAACAAATGAGTAGTAGAATCAAACGTAGAGTCGAAAAGCTGATGCAATATTTGTTGAATATTTCTCCATACCGCACTTATCATATCCAAATGTGGGTCTCCAGTTGCTGACCCACTCCCTTTTAAAAGCCATTAGAAAGTGCAGAAGTAACTCAATTCTGATTTATAAATGTTAACTCTTTAAATAATCTTCACTAATCTTAGAAACCCAGGTGAAATAGTTCACTAATTGGCAATAGTTCTCTCCTTCACTCCCCAATGTTCTGGAAGTAAATTTCTGGATTTGACACCTCGGTTTCTGCGCGATTTAGTATTTGTGAAATCCTCCACCGGATGATTGAACTGAGAAGTTAATCACAATATCACGATATATTTGTTGATTAATAAAATGGAAGAATAATAGGTGAAACTGTTTTAAAACTATTGAGATAAGTTGACCAATGGCATAAAATTACACTATTTAAATATTTATGCTATATTTCTTTTCTTTATTTATTTGTATATTTATTCTTTGTTTACAAATTAACACCATAAAAAATGATTTCCTTACTCCTAAATATGACTGGTAACAGATTCAAATCAAAAACTTTATTTAATTAGTGAATTAAAGTGTTAGAATTGGTCTTTGTTGAATTTTTAAAATAAAACAGCGGAGAAAATTACAAAAGTAAGGATTCAGCAATTAATATAATTACTTTTTTTGAACTGAGAACATGCAATGTAGTAAAAATAAGCTACAATTTCATAAACTGGCAGAGAATGCCGAATAAAGAGATATAAAGTGGCGTTATTTATTTAAGAAGTGAAATTATTTACTACTCTTCCATCAAAAAGGAGAAAGTACTGTGGAAAATCTGCGTTTTCTATCAAATCTCCCGCCTTTCACACAATACTTTCATTAAAATATTCATTGAGTAATCAATAAACTCCCAAAATGAGAGAATTTTCTTATGAGTAATTTCGAATGATTCCCTTTCAGTGAATTACGACAAAATTTTTTAATCAGTTTTCGTTATTCAGTCTGGAGGAATTATAATTTAATCAACATCCTGAAAAAATAAATTGCTATAAGCTTCCTTAAATAGTTGAAAAATCTTTCCGGAAATCGGATTTATTTCAGGAGTTTAAAGGACGGCAAGCCGAAAAAAAGTAAATATTTCAGATTTGCTACCGTTAATGAGTGAAAATTCATAAACACAACTTAAAGTAGAAATTGGCAATAATTTAAAAATGTAGATAGAGGTGTTTTAAGTGATATGAAGATACTGCTTACTCATTCGTTGGCAAAATTTAATATTTAATAAATTTCAAACATTAATGACTGTTAAATTTAGCTTCATAAATGTTAAATATATGGGGTTTCATGGGGATACATAATTATTTAAGTACCGGTTGATGAACTTCACATTTTACAAAATTATATCGATACTCGTTGGAGAAATCAACAGAGTGCCATGCATATTCATTTTAAATTTTAATGTCATTTTCAAATTTTCAATAAAGTTAGTAAAAGTCTTAGACCACAAAATCATAATTCATATTTATTTTTAGTGAAGATATTTATAGCATTTCAGAGATGCTTTTCAAAAATGTTCATTAACTTTTAAAAAAGACATCGGATTTCGGAAACATTCATTAATATAATACGATATTAATTATGAATAATACATCCGATAAAGAATTTAAAAAAAACCATATTAATAAAAATTCACCTACTTTTATAATCTAAATCTCAGCGAAACGCGTCTGGACGGTTAAGATTATATATAAGATAAGGACGATAGGTAAGTTTTTCCAACCTTAATCTGATTGGTTCTTAATATGTAAAAATTTTCTGATTGGTGCAAAATAACAGAATATTGTCCTTTAATTAATGTTTTAAAAAACATTTAAAAAACTTTCTTCCCTCTTACATTTGATAATAAAAATGTTCGTTATTGTCAAAAGGAAATAACCTCGTTTGAAAAAAGTAAATAAAATAATATTTTTGGAAAAATGAATGTGGAAGAGGAAATCATCACATAATGGGGAGACCCTCATTTACTTTAGCATCCTAAAATTCGAATTTACTCAAATTTATGTTAATAATATAATGCATTTTTACTTGTAGAAACCTTGGAATATATGAAAAAAATTTATATTATTTTTTAATTAATCCTTATTAATGTACTTCCTTTATCACTTCGCTGGTGACTTTAGATCTTTCAACTGCTCAACCATTTATGCTTCCATTTTTGCATTAAAGAACGTTTGAAAGGAATCAAAATTCAAATTTATTCAAATTACTGGTCAAGTATCTGTTAAACATGCCCTTTTACAGTTGCACTCTCCTCGTTTTCACTTTTTCTCTTATAAGAACATTCTACGCACGAGCGCCGATGGAATTTCTAATTGGCGGACGTGCATACATTCATTTTGGATTTCTAAACAAGGGTTCGCAGTTATCTATGTTTTCTTAATCTCAGCCCAGTTGAAAATTTTTCTGATTGTCGAAGAAAAGGCACATCTAAATAATTCCAGTTACAATAGCGCTACTTCCATTTTGAGCGTTTCAGAGGGTTAATTCTGCAAACTCTTTAGAGTCTGATGATCAATACAGGAGAATTATAGTAGCTTGCTCAATTTAAATGTAACAGAGTTACATAATATTCATTGGGTGTGAAATATAAGCATAAATTTGATTTGAAGTTTATTAAAAAATTTAATATTCACTTTGTCCTTTTTCCTTGAACATTTCGCTCGAATTCCCTTTGTAGGAGGTATTTACGCTATTGAAGGCGGAAATCAACGGTTTTGGCCGTTTTAGCCGTGACGGACTGGCCGTCAAAAGTTAAAAAAGTTAAAAAATATTGCATTCTCATGGTTACTAATTGCTTAATGATCAGAAAGCATAATCCATTATGACTTTTCAAACTTTAATTACTGACATCAAGCCTTCAAGGGAAGCATTTCCAACGAAAGGACCATCCGAATAGCCTTGCCACAAACGCATATGTATGTGAAGATAATGTATTTCACTGAATTCTTACTGAAAATATAAAGGCCCTCTAATTTTTCCTCTTCATCCTTCTCTCCTGTTCTTTACTTAATCCGTTTTACTGATGACCATTCCCCTAGAGATTCACCGTAAACGGTGGCAGATAACAACCATTTTAAAAATTTTGCTATAAAACTATCGCATTTGTCATACGCCTATTTTTTTTCTCTGTGGAGAACCAAACCACCGATAAAATAAACAAAATTAACTTATTTTTTTGCTTTGAAATGCACTTTTTTCAATGAAAAAAAAAGAAAATAATGTGAAGAGATTAGTGTTTTTTTTCATAAAAACGCAAAAAGCCATTATAAATTAAATTTCTTCACTATATTTTCCAAAATATCACTTATTTTATAGTAATTCTTCATACAATTACGTGAGTTGCAGTGAAACTGTTCAAAAATGAAAACATTGAGTGTACTAAGGTATCCTAATCACGGGGAGTAAAGTAGAAGACAACAAGGAGAAAGAGTGTTAGTTCAAGGTCACAGAGGAGATCTGAAAGCAGCCGAAAGTTTAACATTAATTTATTTTTGTAGATATTCCGACAGGGCGATATGAACCTTGGTGAAGTCCTGGTCGCACCACAGGTTAGGAACACATGGAATGACTTCAAAATAGAGTTTTCGGATGATGGAAAACTGCAGTAGATAAAATCTTAAAGCAATGATAATTTAATTTGAAAATAAGCCCTCAAATATAAAATGTTTTCATTTTATAAGAGAATATTACCCATTGAATTGTGACTGACAGCACTCAACTCGGTAAATCTACTCTTTTTGGTACCTGTAGAGGTAGGTGGTACCTGTCGAAGGTGTCTTGATCATGTACATGTATTTGGTGTGAAAGGAAATACTAAATGCTTTCAGTAGTAAACAAATAATTATAGTGAGGTTTACTATACAAGACGCATCGATGTGAATCTCGTCTTTCCAGGTGGCACGACCAATCACGGAAATAAATCAACTTTCAACGAGCCCTCCATGTAATGGACGACGAAAACTAACCCACTATAACACAAAGTGAGTTCTCCCTTTTTTGAAAACATGGACAACTCAGCGCACCCGACAGTGATGTACAATATTTACTACGGGCTTATATTTTATCCCCGTCCCCCCCCCCCGTTTCAAACCTTATTGGACTATTTCATTATTTACTCCAATAAGAAACAAATAATAATTTGGAGTGATATTTTTGTCCTATATTCAGATGTAAATTTCAACTTGAATGAAAATTCTACTCAAATACTTCTCTTTTTGACAAAATATTTACGGAAAATATTTTTATATCTGAAAATCTGTTCATTAATAGCAAAGTATATGGTATATTGGGGGGTTTTTGATGTTATATTTTAAAATTTTATAATATTTTTTCGCTCAAAAAACTGTCGTATACCCTGTGATTTCTTAACCACAAAGAATTAGAGGAATAAAATAATCATTTTGCCTTATTTTAATGCTCTAAGGAGTCTTTTTATTTGAATTTTATGTAGTTAGCAATAAAATTAATTAAAGTTTTAGCTAAAAATAGCCGAGGAAAATTTTATTGGTCGCCCAAACACATGTGCTCGACGGGTTTCACTCTCGAATTTCCCCAAAAATATATTTCTAGCCTCTTTTAATATAACTTTATACGGCTGGCTCGTAATAACTTTTTAGAGCTGGAAAAAGTGTAAGTCCTTCCTTGTAGCTCCTAAGCCAGAACCCAAAATTTACTCTTGTCACGCTAAAATGCTCTGCTCAAAAGTTTTTAAAGTACCCATCAAGGGTGGCGTCACATTTGTAGCAGGAACAAGAGGAGTGGCAGGTGGAACTCTCATTTAAGTTTGATGATAAATGAAGAGATGTGGGTCATTTTTTTGACCTCTAACCTTTATTTTCGGTAAGTTATGATTAATAAAGTGTATCTGTCTGTATTTAAAACCTTCTTGTATCGAATATTCGGAAATTCTTCGTTGTTGTACGGAAGTTAAGTAGAACAGAGCTGAGCGTGAAAATATTCATTCAAAAATTTGCAAAATTGAAGGTTACGTATAAACACGTCTCATCTTCATCTCTATAGGCCTAAGAGTATAGACTCAAACTCAAACTTCCCTCCAAATTTTAACAAAGTTTCAGTATCTTCTGCTTGGATTTCGCACAAAAATTCTGTAAATATTATCTAGAGTACGACCGATGACATATTATTTCACCTTATGCAAATATTTATAATATATAAAATATCTCTTCTCCTCTAAATACCTTTTTTCCCCAATCGCATTTAAAAACCCAGTGGAGGAAACTTGCGGGGTAGAAAGTAAAGCCCCTTAATTTCAAAAATTTGCCTACCTCCTACAAAATGCAATATATTAAGTCATGAACGACATTAAAACCAGAATTCAAATTAAAAATACAATTAAAGTTAATTTTGTTTTTAATAAACCAAACATGGCTATTGTAAACATACATTTTTAACCGTGCAACAATTTGCTAATAATTGCTCCTATTTGTTTGGTTGAATTTTGAAAAAATTTCTGTTCTCCCGGCATTTCAAATTTTCACCGAGTTCCTTTTGCGCATATTTATAAGAGCGGAATAAAGTAAGTATCGTTTCTGACTTTTGTGAAAGAACTTTAAATTTAATTTTGTGAATAAATTAAATCTAGAAAGCCTCTAATCCGGTATGAAATAAAGTTGGCAGATATAGTTTCTTTAAGGGACACTACAAAACTTTTAAACCAATAAACTCTAATATTTATTGAAATGAAACTTTAAGTTAATTAGAGTGGAAGGAAATAAATAGAAATGTGCCTGATGAAATAGTGCTCGGAGGCACTTGAGGCAAAAAGAATAATCTATTATAGTCGTAATCCGCGGCAGAATTGACATATTTGACACATTTGATCGCCGAAAGCATTTAAATAAAGTGGAAGACAAAGTTGTACAATAAGTTGTCAACGAGAGAGGATCGAGTACCGGAGGAACTTCTCTTTAATTTAATTTTTTCACATTCGAACATTTCGGAATTTGTCCTTGAGGCTTCAGAGCATTAATACACACCATTTTGCGAAGTTTATTAAGCAACTGATCAAGTTGCACGGTGAGCAGAGCAAATTCGGTTTTGGCCATTTGAATTTAAAAGTTAGATATATTAAAGTGATAAGAGCCAAAGTATTATTAACATTGCTGAGTTACTAGTGTTTGCTCCCCGTAAAAACTGGGGAAAATTAAGACAAAATATTTACACCATCGTATCTATTACTTGCTCATTATTAAAACAAAAAAAAATAAATTTTTTATTAGTTACAGTCATTTACTACTGTAAATGATTATATTAACCAAAATTTATCGATTTTACGTTGGAAGAGAACATCTTGGTTCCATAATGTTTATTCTTTTTTCGTAGAGTTAAACTTGGAAATTAGTGCCAATTTGTCGTTTTAAACACTTTTGGAGAAAAATTTAACCCTTTTATGGAATAAAAATCACATTATAAAACAAAGCACATATTTATTGTTGCGACTTGGAATTAATTTCACTCCAACTTCGTTTTCTCCCACAAACACCGGTTCGTAGAGCGTTGAGCATAAGCGGAAACGATCAATTTATCATTGAAATGAAGTCGAGTATTTCAAAAAATGCTGTTGAATCAATCTTTTGGAAACTGAAAAATGCGTGCATTACGGGAGTGAGTTGTAAAAATTTAAATTTTTGTAAGAAGTTCTTCTATTCACTTCAGGATTTCGCATTTATACAATTTTGACAATTGAGTAAATGACAACCGGTAATTTGTCTTTACTATGAGTACCGAATATGCATAAAATTAAATAGTCAGTTTGATTGATTTTTAATTTAAATTTGTCATTTTAAAAAAACCCAGTTTGATTGTCTGATCCGTGAAAGTGGAGTAAAATTGGCAAATTAACGAATATGAATTAATTAGCCAGAAATAAGTCAAATTACGAAACATGAGTTCTCATTTCCACTGCGGAAGTTCTTTAAAGTCTGTCAGGCTGCAGAGAAGCTTCGGCGAAGAACTTGAAACCATTATAATTAATCGACCACGGAATTACTCTGCGTAATAAGTACCAGGTTGTAATAGAAGTTCTGCCCCATGTTTGAGCTATGTGTTCAGGGCATGATACTTCAATTTAGCTTGTTAATGTTGTATGCTTTCATCGAGGAAATACGGCAAGGTCTCTTTGAGCAAAAACACTCAAAGACACTTGTGGAAATGATGTTGTGAATGAAAAGATCTGCGGAAATTGGTTTTCCCCTTCACATTTCAAAAAAGATGACTTCAACGTGAGCCGAGACGAGCCGAGAGCAGGATGCTCAAAAAACTCCATTTTGGGCAACTGGAAGTTGGCATTGATGAAAATCCAACCTGCGCTACTAGAGAACTAAGCAAAACCTTTCGCGTAAGCCGCCATATGACCATATATAGGGAAATAAAAAGAATTGGCTAGGGAAGTCTTAAAGGCTGGAAAATGGGTCCCACACGATTTTTCAGAAATCAACAAGCAACAGCGTGTGACCTGTTGTGTTTCACTGCGTTCTCGTGAACTGAACTTCACGCACCTTTTTTGCACCCAGTCACAACTGACAGCGACGAGATGTGGTGGAACCTTTGCAACAATTTTAGCGCAAAAGACAGTTGCTAAGTAGTGCTTCAAAGTCACGTCCGAAAAAATTCTTTTTTGTGTATGGTGGGATTTGAAGGAAATTATTTATTATGAGCTAGTAGTTGACAATCAAACAATAGCATCTGAAGTTTACTGTCAGCAGCTAACTCGTTTAAAAGCAATTAACGGAAGAAGGGAAAAACGGTCTTCTTTGATTAATCGAAAGGGAGTGAGTGTGCACCATGACAATGTCAGACCTCATACTTCAAAAACAACCAAAAATCTCGTTGAAGTGTTTGGCTGAGAAGTCATGCATCACCCATCATATTTTCTCCATCCTGCACCAACTGATCGTCATCTTTTCAGGAGCTTGCAGAATCATTAAATGGGACAAAGGCTTCCTTCATGAGAAGAGGTGGAAATTAAACTGGTTTCTTGCTTTGGGTCCAAACTGACTAAATTCCATGAAGAAAGAATGAGAAAGCTCATGACAAGATGGAAAGATGCAATTAATAAAATGGTGACAACGTTGAATACTAAACGAATGTATTTTTGACAAATTTTCACTTTATTTCAAATTAAAAAAACGGACAGAACTTCTGTCGCGACTTGATACTTTCATATATTTATTACAAATTCTAGACTTTCAACATAATGAAGTGAAAATTGTTCCATGAATGCAATCTTCTGAACCAAACATTACAATTTAAAGACGAAAATGCAGATGGGGTAATTGCAAAGTCTTGCAGAACCCTTTATGCAGTGTAATGGAATGTGACAACCTTGTAATCTGTTATACAAATTGTACCCTTGATATGACCTTCAAATATATGAACTCTTGATTTAGTTATTTTCATTCGTATTACGATAAGTATTATAATCAAAATTTATATTACGTTTAATAAAAATATCATGTGATTTTTTTTTCATGAAATATATGTATGTTTTAATTTTTTTGTAATAAAAAGATTTCCTCATCCTTTCTGAGTTTGAACTGACATTAGTGACTGGAAGAAGTGACTGGGGTTGGCCGTCTAAGTCACTAACTGCGCATAAATGGGCATTCATCTCCAATTCTTCGACTTAACAACACCTGAAGCTCTGCAAAACTGGGATTGATCCCTAAATTTCAAGTCTCTTGCTTGAATGCAACGAAATTATATGTATATCGGAGAAGTTTCATTGTATGTAGGACATGAATCAATGCGTAAAATAGGTACATTATTGTTTTCACAAAGCATTAGTAATTAAACTTTATTTATTGATGTCTTCCATTGCTCCATCCCCTCAAGTAAACAGGTATTGTGACAGTTGGGCATTTAAATTTAGCGTCAACTATTAAACGAATTTACCCGACGCTAATATCTCTCAGAAGGAATATTATAAAGTGGTGTTTAATAATTATAACCAGGGTGAGTTCATTTATTATAAAAAGGAAGAGTCGGATGAGCGAATAGCGAACCATTTATTCCGAGCAAGGACACAAAACATTACGTGGAACAATAGTGCTCAGACATAGACATATCGACATTAATCCTTAAATTACAAGATAATAAATAATAATTATTGAAATTTTTAGGGTTCGTAAACAGCAAATTTTAGAGATTATCACAAATTAGTGTGTCTATATCGATTAGATGTAGCGTTAATATCGATCCGATTACTAATTGAGTAAAAGTCTGATTCGCGCTCCAAGATATAAAAATGTATTGCCGAAATTGAAATTTTTAAATTTTACACCAAAATGAATGGTTGAAAAAGCCTTCCGGTTAATATTTTAGAAGAATTTCTGTATAATAATGTGATTAAATAATTTTTTGAAAGTCCGAGACAACACCCCCTTGGCATCAAAAGTGACAACTTCATTACCCTCCTATAATCGGAGCGAGTAAGAATAACTGAGCACACCTATTCAGTTAAGGTACAAAAGGGGAATGTCTTCAGGAACTTTGCTTACGACAATGAAATTATTGATTATCTGATCTAGAATGAGGTCAGCCACTGAGTCCGAAATCAATGAGTAAAATGAGTATGATTACTAATTGTATTAATTTGATTCTTTATTCAGTCGTTAGAATTGTGAGTTAACCTTGAATAAGTACATCTTATGAAGCCCTGAGAGCTTAAAATATGTACCTGTGTTATTTCTATCATATTAAAACTATAAACGGCGGAGTATCTTGTGAGATCAAATACCTTCTCAAACATTGGAAGGAAAAATTAAATAGAAGTGACAAAGCCGATCCTTTTTGAATAAAAATTGCCGGTCAACAGGCACTAAACATTTATGACTAGCAGTTGCTGCAGTCCAGTGGACGAATCATGAAACGTGAGTTATGGAAAGTGAACTGCCATAATTTTTTCAACCCGAGTCAAAATTCAAATGAAGTAAATCTGCCCTCTGAATCTTTTAAATTCCCTTCCTCTAGTCACTTGTTGTCGGTGGCAAATTAATAAAATTGGAAAAAAACAAAATGGGAGTTAAATAAAAGTTAAATTTATTTTGAAATTATTGATCATGAGTAATTATCATTGACATTTAAGTATTTGTCATTATTTGAGTAGTGTGTTATATTTATATGCTCAATTCAGTCTTGTTTTAATGATTAAAGAGAAAATTAAATTGGATTAAAATTTTAAACAAAATGATTTTTAATAACAAAAATAAATCCAAAATAAATACTGTCAAATTAAAAACTGCGAAATTTTCTGTAAGTTTTATTAATTTATTTATCTGACAGACGGGAGAGCAGTCAGAGTGTCATAATATAATGACGGGAATAGAGATATGCGGTGGAGGTATCAAAATTGGGAGGCACGAGTACCCTGAATAAGAAAATTCTTAATAAATATATAATAGTCTATTGGCCGCAAAAGGTGCTGGGATGAAAGTAGCTGGGGCTTTCGGAGATGACACTCTCAGCTTATTAATTACGGACAAACTTGGGAGACAAATACAGATAAATGAGCCTTGTGAATGCATACAATGATAGAGGGGCGATCAGATCAATAGAATACATTCAATGAATAATAAACGCGGGCATGAAGTCTGATAAAGGGAGTATCTTGATTACGGCAACTTCTGTAAGTCCCATTTCTAGTCAAGATCAGGATTTTAAATTAACATTTTGTAATAGCTTCACATTTTGATCGTTAGATAGAAAAGAGATGAAACTGACTTCACTTAACATTTACAACTGGGGGAAGACGAAAGAAAGCTACAGCTTTAAAGTTGTCAATGTTTTTTTAAAAACTCTTAAGCATCTGCTCAATCAGACGGTAAATTATGAAGGTTGATTTTTGGAACGTAAAATACCAGTTGAGTAACTATTTTACAACCCTTCTCCAAAAAGCAGAGGAGGCAAAGCTCTTCGACTGTGCCTCAAATATTCATTCAACCCCCTCCATTTTGCAATTTATCCAACTAATCATTTATTAATTTCAGTTGAGATCCCGCAGTGGAATACATTAACATTTTTGTATTGCCATGGATAATTAAGTGTAAAAAGGGAGATTATTAATAAGCAGGAGATAGGGAAGTTCACTATTTTTGAGGCAGGCAGTAGTAACCAAATCAAGCGAACAGTAAATCATGGGATACTGTAGAGTCATTGAAGCTTCTTCAGAACACCTCTTAGGAGTCACCTCTATTAACTTACAGAGAATCAGCAATTTTTAAATAAATATTTTATGTTTGGCATTAATGCCGCTACAATGTTCCAATCGGCTCCGGTGATAGACTTATTGTCAAGATGGTGGCTCTTAGACGTCTATCGTGTGGAAAGATTTGACTGCAAAAATACTTAACAATTGGTTGCAATTAACACAATGGCGGACGAATATTGATCGCTGATTAGCTGGAAGGGCTCAGTATGTACACCAGCGCTAGCCGGATATGAAATCGGCAGCATGCTGCACTTTCCAGAATGTTCCAATGCACGAGATTTCTTTGGTCAACCTTGTTAGGATAGTACACTCCCCACGTTTTCTCAATACTCTAAGTGGAATTGATTTAAAACTATCCATACCCATTAGTAAGGATCTGAGGATCAAATCATAAAATTTTACTAAATTTTAATTTGATTATAATTAACTAAATATTTTGTCAGGTTATGAGACATGATCGTTAATATATGAAGCACCGCATATAAAATAGAAATAACGTTGTAAAAAGAGTCAAACTTAGAGATTTAGCAGCTTTAGAAAATTGTACTACTCATATAATATTATTGCCCGAGCTCACCATGAAGGAATTCCAGCGGGCACTGCTGCATTGAAGAAATCGATACTGACCTGGTCCATCCGCTATTGACTGTTAACAATATAGAAAAATTGGTGTAGCATAACCAATCTCAAAAACAAGTCATCCTGTTAATAAAGTCTGAAAACCATGGAGGAGATCTCATGAAATCGGGAAGTCAATTTTTGGAATTTGTAAAAATTGACTTCATAATTACATAGCCAATCAAAAAAGCACAGGGCATTACAAACAAAAGTCAGCTCCGTTAACAACTAGATTTCAAAATTCAAATGAAGTAAGACTCTTTAATATCTTTTACTTACCTCTCAAGGCCTTTTAGATTCTCCCTCCTAATTGTTCATTGGGCAACTTTTGCTACTTTTTCACAGTGAAAATGGAAAATTTGTTTAGAATCATAATAATGCTTGTTATAAAAATGCCCGAATAGCCTTGATTCTGTAATTCAACGTGAAACCCCAGATACACGAAATAATTTTTCCCGCTTCTTAATTTGCCTCAAAACATCTCACACCTTATTGGATTTGTTTGCCAAATTAATTATTCAAACGCTGCCTCATTATTAACTTAGTAAAAGTTTGTGCACCGCTTTGAGTCGTAAAAATAGCATTAAAGGATCAATTTAAATCGAAATTTTTTAAAATATTTAAAGAGTAAATCTCCTTGCCTCAACCTCAACAAAACTACTAATTATCTTTGCCGTTTTGCACCCTTATCGAAACTCGATTGCTTTCAAAAGATATTTTCAGCTCTTTTTTGCCTTTATTCTTTGCGCAAGAGGAATCATTTTTTGGGAGAAGACAGAAGCTTCATTAAAATTTGAAAATAAAATGAAAACGGTTTTACTATCCGTGTACAATTGAGAACAATTGATACATGTCACCATACTTAAATTTGACAAATTTTTTCAACTCATAAACACATTTTGAGGCAAAAAATGTTGGAGACTAATTTAATTACCTAAAACAATCTTTAATACAAAACTTTTATTAAGGTCGGTCTGTCTGACTAAAAGAAAGAATTGTCTAGTCGAAATGAGCATTTTCAAAACAATAGCTGGAATAAATAGAAATGAATGAAACACTGAAAAAATCAATAACTTCAAATTTTGAACTGATGAATCGATGTTAAACTTTATATTTCTGAAAAATCTAAGCAAGAATGCAAGACAAATAGTTTGCTGAATGCTTTCGTTTCGTTGAGAAAATTTATGAGTGTGAATGAAGCAAAATCCCACCATAAGAAGTTTTAAGACCGCGCGATAGATGATATAAATGACAGACCGTACTTGTGATTAAGACTCGGATAAGTTTGCTTGTGAAATTCACGGACCTACCCGTTCTTTTAAGCTTATCCGTTTTTAAATGTTCGTTCCTGAAAATCACATCATTGATTGATCGGAAAACTAATTTCCAATAGACGTGAACTTCCCACGTATACTGAAGGTGTTAAAAACAAAGGGGTCGATTTATGTTAACTCTTGCATACTATATACAATTAAGGATAGTAATAAATGAATAATTGGAACCAATAATAAGTGCAAGCCACTTATGAGGCCTGTTGAGGCGTATCTCTAAGATACTTTTGGTAAAAACCAAGCAGATTCAAATCGAGAAACCAGGAAACTCCCGTGAGAGATTGATTAGAAATGAGTGTTCAAATTCGGACGCCGCGATTTGCCATTAAAATGATGAAACAACTCCAACATGCTCCAACATCATCGTCTTCTGAGTTATTTTCTGTCCAGAGTTCATTGTAAAGCTGATTTGTTTAAATGATTGGTTCTCCACTTCAGAACGAATATAAACTTAACACTGCGGAGCACATTGGATTTCACTAATCGCGGTCTGATTTACGATCCCCATTTATTAAAACACACACTTTTTAATCAAAGTTATTTATCCGTAAGCTTTAATCAAAAATTTGTTTGTTTTTGAATAGTATTTTATTGTTTTCTATTGACAATTGGTGGCTGAGTTGGTTTTGTCCGGACTTTCTTTAACAAGTACTTCATCGTTAATATTTTATAGTTGAAAGTGCACTATTACATAATAAAAAGGGTACGTTTTTATTGTAATACTAGGTACAGGCCCTCTCGATTGAGGTTTAATTTATGGTAAGCAATTTTTGGTGAGACAGAATATGTTAAAATGAACATCATTTCATTTAAAGCATTGTTCCAAATCCCGTGAAATTTATTTCAAAAATTAAGAAAATTGGGATTTTGTTTTAGTTTTCTGATGGCGGGAGTTTAATAAGTACGAAAATCCCCGGAGATAATCGTTATTTTATTATTTTAGAATGTAATAAGTAATTAACAAATAAGGTGATTTGTTGGGGTCTTTTTTAGAATTAATAAATGAAATTTTTATTCGATATTTAGATACGTATAGGTCGTTAGTCGTTTAATAAAAATTTTGCGAATTCATTTCAAGGTCAGTCGTAGCAGTTAAAATTAGTGATTCGCAGAAAAACACTAATTTGATTTTAGTGGTCTTTTAAAGGAAGAAATAAAACTATGAATATTATTAAAAATCTTTTTTGATGATATTAATATTTTAGTTTAGGCTTTCCTTCATCATTAATAAAATTTACTTTTAATTATTATTTTTAATTTAAAAAAGTTAATAATTTTTCACAGTGGATAATTTATCCGAAGTGACTGGTTATCGCTATATAAGGTTTCAGAACCTTCAAAATTGCCTGCTCTGCCTTGTCAATTAATATTTCATATTTCAGGGTTGTCAGCTTGGATTACATTGGTTTTATTTCGACCTTCCGTTTGGTTCAAATTAAAATTTTCACACATATCAATCAACGAAATCAATAAACCAATGAAAACAAGTCCGGAGTAAAAGGAAGGTAAACATCACTTCATTATTACTAATTTTATTTCTATTCAAAGATAGTTTTAGAGATTTGACTGAAACAAAAGAAGATATTCAGATTTTGAGTTCCGATATTGAAATCACTCTTAAAATTTCAAAACTTAATAGAAAAAATAATCATTTAATCACATGAAAAGTAACATTATCGGATACGGGAAAAAAACCTGGAGATCTCTTGGGAATCGGGCGAAGAGTTAGTTTATTAAAAAATCTAACTCCGTCTGACTCTCGGATTCAGGCATGCGCATTTTATTCAATAAATTGCTCACTTCCTCATGTTCAAACATTTCAAGGTTAGAAATTTGGATTTATTCTCTGGAATCACGCGCCACATCATGTCGTGAAATCCAGTGCTTGTTGGCAGGGTGATTAGTTTCGATGGTTGACCATGCCATGTAATGAAATGATTTGATGACAGTTATTAAATATTAATTTTATACTTTCTTTAACCTTTTTAATCCCCTGACTTGAAGAAAGAGGTTTGATATTCATAAAATTATACTGAATCTAGATGGAGGGAGATGCTCTGTTTGACTCTTAATTGGTTTGTCAATTAATTCCGTGCACCTTACCGGATTAATCATGATCCGATCACCAAATTTTCGATATATTTTGGATATTACCGCATTTCAAAAAATTATTACATATATATTTTTATTGGTAGTATTAAAAAGCAACCTCGTCCTTACAACAAAGCTTACTGAGACATTTATTGGACCGTTAAAGACCAGGGATACGAATTTATACCGGTGCCATAAAATAGCGAGCTCATTACTTACCGGATATGATATACGATTTTGTGAGTTAAATATACCTCCTCTAAATAACCGCTTCATTTTATGTGAATAATTAAAGGGTTTGTGTAAAGCATATGGTGAACTTCTATGTTAATATACTGATTATTCCTCGAAACTAGTAATAATAATTTTTATTGGGGCATTCGTAATATTTTGATTCAAACTCAGGAGAGTGGAATTGTAATTTTGAGGAAATATGTGATATTGATATAATAGAAAACACTGGCAAAAAATTAATAAATAAAAATTGACCTAATATTAATTTTTTAGGAAAATTTAAGTGTGAAATTTAAAAAAATGCACACTTGAAGGAAAGTATCCTTGGAGGACTCCAGCCAGAAACACAAATTCTACCATCCTCCTTATTCAAAAGTATCAGCCTTTGTTGGTTGTCATCAAAGTGGACGGATGTTCATTGATGAAACCGATTTCTTAAAGTATGATTTATTGATGTTCAATTCGGCTCCTTCATTACCAGCAAGAAAATTTATTCTAACGGTAGGCATTAGATATTCGATGCGCAAGCTTAACATATTTTCAATTTGAATACCTACTCGTTTGTACACAAGGCTTGATAAAACCCTGCAATATTTGCATCCGAGTTCATATTCCCCTCCTGAAGCATCTGACATTGGGAATTTGATTAAATTAATTCACGAAATCACATTAAACAATCAAAATTTTAGTTGTCAAGGTTCACATTAATGGACAATGCCGCTTTTACTGTTCTTAAAAAGGAAACATCCATTAGGGAATCGGTGCTAATTAGTGTAAAAATATTAACAGGTAGATCATGTTTCCTGTCAGAAGAGAAAAATTGCTCAAAATGAAATATTTGGAGTGACGGAGATGACGAGTTCAACTCGAGTGAGCACAGCTTTGATTCGGCTTTGGTGGCTTAAAACTTCATCACTCATCTCTGTTAATGTTAAAACTGTAAGATGTCTGCTTTCTCAGTTAGTGGAAAGAAAACGATTTGAGGTGAAAAGGTCGAGTTTTCATGAATAAAACAAAAGAGGTCAATAAACAAGACTCTCTGATTCCTTGACACATTCCTTGAAATTGTACCCGAACACACCTAATAGCAAAACGGTCCAGATGGGTATGAAGAGTCAAATCAAAATTATGGGAGATTATGGTGAAGTGAAGGCACCAAAATGCCAACTGTGCACGGATTCCGGACATACTGATGTGTCCACCTTTTCTGAAGGAGACCGATTCACGCCGTACTTTCAAAATATGCCAGAGCACAATATTTAAGATTTTCTGTCTACTTTCACTAACAATTTCAGGTCCCTGTTTTTAGACCTGGTTGAGTGAATAATTAATTTTAATAGTCAGTCATGCCACTTTGGTTCATTTTTATTCTCTTACAGTAATTAGCAAATAGGCGAAACTGGCGAAAGCTCTCTCAATTTTGTTTTTGCAACTGGAACTGATATATAAATTATTTGCAATAAAACAAACCAAGTACTAAAAAGTTTCATTACTTCTATCAGTGCCCCGATTGGCTAAACATTATCCTTTGGGGTATACTAGGGTCAGTCTAGATAATTTTAGTAATATCGTGGTATTAGTTTCTTAATTACAAAATCATGAAATGGCTTCATTTTGTTCTGTTTTAACAGTCTGATTGCTGGTTTTAATTTAAATTTTCTAGACTGGTATCAGTAAACAAGCCCCTAAATGCGTCAATAAGATTTAATTACTTGAGTGATCGGAGGAAATTGAGATCAATTAATTTACCTCCCTCTCTTGCGGCTATGCATTTAAACAAAATATTTATAACATTAATGTTTAAATAAACCGAAAATAGATTTCGAAAATGATTCACAAATTGAATTTGCAACTCAAGTGAAGTTACATGCACATTTGTTTCTAAAAAAAATTTGCCGAATGAATCCTTTTTGAAAATGCTAAAATCGGTCAAGTTACCCTTAGCAACTAATTCCTTCGAGTTATGGAATACCAACATGAGCTGACACAAAATCCGTCACTAGGTCATGAGTGAGGACAACTTTTCAAAATCCCGTTGGATGAAATTAAATTATTGCAGAAAGGATATCAAGAGATTTTTATTATCAACAGAATCCGTTTATAATGAGCTGAAAAATTTATTAAAAATTCAGTTTAAATGTTTTTAATAATTTTTTAAAAAACTGCAATAGTCAAAACGTTAAAAATTGAAATGTTTTCTGTAATATAAAAAATAAAATAAAATAATATAATATAATATATATTAACTGATACATCGATAACGAGTATTTTTAAACAATTAAAAATATTTTATATTAATCGAAATTGAAATAATTGAAATTTACTAATTTTTTTATGAAATATGGCCCTTTTTGCCTCAAATATATTCTTACTCCAGTAAATCCACAAAATATCCTCCATTTTTTCGTCTTCTCTTTGTTTAAATGCACTTTTATTCCCTTATTTAGTTATTATTTCCTTGATTTCAAAGGTGGGAGAGATTTATTTGGTGAACCTTTTAGATAAAGTCAGTTTTAACCATTTTTAATGGACTGTTAGTCCTCTGTCTGTCAATAAGAATTTAAAATAAAAGGAAGGGGAGTGAAATTAGGAGATTTTCTTCCTGAGATAAAATAACCCCTCCTTAGTTCCATTAAAATGAACATATGATTTATTGTCAATATTTTTGACTCAAAATACAATTAAAACGATTGTTATAGAAGATTCTTAAATATTTTAAACAATTTAAGACGATTTGTTTTTTTTTAAAATTGAAATTTGGAAATTATATGGGTTACAATTTTCACTAACATAGTTCGCAAAAAATTTCCCGAAAGTTGACTGTTCTGACAAGCCTATACAAAGAATGATGTCGCAAATCTTACCTCTATTGTTACAAGGTGATTCGCTGACTTTATTTTTATTGCAGGAAATATATAATTATAATTTTTTTTTAAAATAAGACTTAAAAAGTTTAATTTGTTCTAAATTTTGGCTTAAATTGTAAAATAATACGTGCAACATTCAAAATCCATTCAAAATTCATTTGAATCTACTTATTCACTTTCCAAAGCAAAATGAATGCAATTTTTTTCATTTTCATCGAAATGAATTTGAAATATCATTCTTGAATAACTTAATTAAAGTACACCTCTCTGATCTCCACCTGACCATCTTCTTGAAATTCGACCGATATTTGAAGTACACATTCAGAGCGCATCGAAGTTGTCTCATTTCTAGACTGACATTTTCCCTGCTTAAATGTACCTCTTGCGAATTCAAGCGGATTAACTGGAAAATCAAACAGCACTAAGTTCAGTTGACATTTAAACTTTCAGGCACTATGCTGTCCGGGGTTATAAGAAGAGATTCCATTTGAGCAGAGTCTTTGTTGAATAGTATCAATTGAGAGATAAGCCAGGAGAACATGAGATGAGAGTAAAGTTTCGAAGATAGTTTAAGGTTATAGCTCATTGGGGTTTTGTATTACAGAGGTAAACAGAGGCTAATACAAATTGG
>CAADRB010000024.1:987935-1022193 GCA_900708905.1 Hymenolepis diminuta
AGTCATACCAATACAGTGATTAACGCAATGGGGAGTTTCACTTTTGTGCACTTTACTCCTATTAAAATCGCCTTGATGAATCAATGTATTGCCATTGAAGCATGATACAACTTAACAATGTCAAAGAAGTTCGTATAAAAGTCTCCTACTGAGATATGATGTCATTTGAATGGTGGTTAAAGATCTCGTAAGCCACTAACTGTCCAAGTGTAAGTGGTACACACCTTAAAAATTACTCACTGAAGCAAATGAACTGATTTTAGTGATGAAATTGAACGGTTTTATTTTAACATTAAAGTATGTTGCATTAATTAGATATTAGAAATATTATCAGCGCAAACATCTATGATGAGGTCTCGAAGCTGCGGCCATTAATATTAATGGCGAAATTAACTAGGCCCATTAATATAAATTAGTTCAAGTCAATTCCTATGATAATTCTCTGCTAAATTAAAATTCTCATCTCTAATATTAAAACTACAAGCTGTGGAACATCATAAGAGATTAATTACCAACTCGAAAATAGGGAGAAAGTAACGAAAACTGCTTGAGAACAGGCCAATAAGGACTCAGTGTCTTAGACAAATATTGCCACAATCTCGGAGCGAATCGAGAAATTTGGGTTTCAGAACACGGACAACCGAGAAAGAGTAAATATTGTGGAACCCAAATCCAGAAATTCAATTGAGTCAGACTCTGATATCATAACGTTGATGTCGACATCCTTTTGATACCATCTCCTTTATCATTTTTCTGAACTCTCTGCAATTAGGTGTCAGTTGGTGCCTACAATAAAAAAACTGTATTTTTCTGTGTTAGTGTGAATAATAATAACTAAATATTAATAATATCCTAAATTTACTCGGATAATAATTTTATAGGGACATAATCCGTAGCAGAAAACCTCTACGACACTTATCTCTGATAGTAAGCAGAAAAAGAGTGGACCGCAGAGTCAACAAAGAGAAAAGAGGAAGTTTTTTTACACTTCTAGTGATCTTTTACAAATTATATCATTAATAACAGTCAGGAGACAAGATCACCACTGACAGACTTAAATGTAATTATCCCTTGTTTATTATTTGCTTATTTTTAGTCATTTACATTATACTGTCTCAATGAAAAATGCTATAATCTAGTCTAGTCTAGTTATTAAAATACACCGATCCATGTACCCTCTACGCAATTGTCAAAAAGCGGGTTCGAAGTACAGGATTCAGATCGAATAGATTGGAATACCAGCTATTTGTCTTCTATTGCATTTAAGGCACTCTGGAATTGACAAGTCGAGTAAAAATTTGAGGCGTTTAGAAGGTTCGTCTTCGGTTTTTTGGTTTGTTCTTTAAAACAGCGACACCAACTCATTTAAACCTTTTAATTTCAGCTCAGTTATTCCTTCTAACAGTCAGCTTTGGTTACAACTAGGCTTGGATTCCAACCGCTCAAGGCTATAATGCTAGCCGATTGACACTAATCATATTCCACTTAACAGGAGGAAGTGTTAATCTTGCACCACTACTACTCGACAAACCAATAGACTCCAGCGATTTCCACTTACACTGGCTCATTTCCTCATATTTCAGATAAATGATACTCGCTTTGGACATGTTTCTACTGTATTCTTCCATATACGCAGGAGAGCGTTATATACTTGATCTACTACTGTCTTTGTTCAAATTACACGCCATTTTAAGTTCTCAGCTTCTGAGTTAATCTAAACTTCGTACAACATTCAATGAACTTGACCTGTAGTGCTCATATTTGAAATGTGTCTTTGGACGATATCTTAAATTCCTCATAGCGTTTTTAAGTGCACACACATCCTTCCGCTTTCATTTTCAGGACAAATAGATCCCACTCTTTGAAAGTTACATAGATTTCACTCCCGCAGAAATGCATTAATGATTCAATTCTTTGCAATTTGGGGAGAATCCTTTTTTAATATGAATTCCATTTTCATTCGTTGCACAAAAGAAGAGACTTTGTACATTCGCCTCCATCATACAGACTTAAATAACGGTGCACTTCTCACTGCACCTTTTCAGTAAAGTTATATTCAAGATCTCACTCTTCAACTTTTGTATATTTGACACCAATGAGATGACTGAACTTCACTATTTTCTGCAAATTAAATACCCATAACAACGCCAAACACTTACATGACCTAACTGAGAAATTGTACCCGAACACACCTAATAGCAAAACGGTCCAGATGGATATGAAGAGTCAAATCAAAGTTCTGGGAGATTATGGTGAACTGAAGGCACCAAAATGCCAACTGTGCACGGATTCCGGGCATACCGATGTGTCCACCGTTTCTGAAGGAGACCGATTCACGCCGTACTTTCAAAATATGCCAGAGCACAATATTTAAGATTTTTCGTCTAATTTCACGAATTTTCAATTCGACTGCTTCATTAACAGCAAGAAAATTTATTCTAACGGTAGGCATTAGATATTCGATGCGCAAGCTTAACATATTTTCAATTTGAATACCTACTCGTTTGTACACAAGGCTTGATAAAACCCTGCAATATTTGCATCCGAGTTCATATTCCCCTCCTGAAGCATCTGACATTGGGAATTTGATTAAATTAATTCACGAAATCACATTAAACAATCAAAATTTTAGTTGTCAAGGTTCACATTAATGGACAATGCCGCTTTTACTGTTCTTAAAAAGGAAACATCCATTAGGGAATCGGTGCTAATTAGTGTAAAAATATTAACAGGTAGATCATGTTTCCTGTCAGAAGAGAAAAATTGCTCAAAATGAAATATTTGGAGTGACGGAGATGACGAGTTCAACTCGAGTGAGCACAGCTTTGATTCGGCTTTGGTGGCTTAAAACCCATCAAGAGTTTATCTTGAAATGTCGTCAAGAAAATGAAGCATTTGAGTAGAATATTTATTCATGAAAAGGCTGGTACCTAGTTTTTCACTATGATGTTTAATTAAAACCGAGATCTTTCTCTGTTTGAATGGCGATGACTTTAAAGGCGAGGAGGTTTTAAATGACCGCTTGAAATGCTCGAAAAAAGCTCTCCTTCGTTTAAACAAAAGTACATAGATATTTTTCATTCAAATATGTTCGGTGTATTTGTTCTCAAAAGGATTCTATTTAAATCTTTTTATCCCGGTGATTATAGGAAAAACAGGGACATCAAAGTATGCATAGTTTAGTAATAAAGAAGGATTGTTACATTTTTACAATCAATTTGCCCATAAACACAAACTTTAATTGAGCAGTCTACAAAGCACAACCGTTTTTTTAAAAATATTGTCCATAAATAAGAAAAGGAATATTGCCCTCTACTTTGGCTCCTCCTTTTCAATAAAAAAAACGAAATATAATTGTTAACTTGCTACCCTAATATCACTTTTAATACCAGTCGGATTTTTCAGGCCAAAAATAGCTATTTAAATTGTTTTTACTGTTGAATTTATATCATAAATGTCTACAACTCTTCCTTAAGAGGCTAATTTGGCAGTAAAGGGTTTTGGTCAACTCCGAAAAGGTACTTCATATCTTTCCCGCTGACAAAATTTATTCTCGATGATCGAAACGAGTAATCGCGTTGTTACTCAAGACTGAAATTTACCTGAAGAGATTATATGAGCTCTTTTATTGTCGGTGATCTTACTGAAAGGGATTTACAACCTGTCTGAATTAGTCTAATGATCAGGAAACTTTGGATCGTGCGAATATGATTTTACTTAGAAAATAAGGGGCCAAATCTCGTCAATGGATGCCTCAAGGTATGGAGTGGTTCACGATGATGTGGACTTAAAATGCTCCAAAATCGGAGTACGGTTTCACAGGTTTCCTGAACTCTGATACTTTTTCATTATGGACGGTTGGAAATTTTTACCTGTCCGTGAATAATTCATATTTTGCTTCCATGTGCAATGTTATTCAAATGAAATCGATTATATGCCAGAGGTTGAGCGTTTCAAATGATATTTCGGTACAGCAAGCTCTTCCAGCATTTAAAGCATTTCTATTTTTTATCATAATATTAAATTCAAAAATACTTTGAAAATAAATACACAGTGATTCTTTATTTATTTTGTGTAATCGCCCCTATCTAATGCTTCACTGAGAATCTCATTATATAACCAAAATCTTGTGATGTTTCTTTTACATGCTTGAGTCGTTTATTAGGTTAAAGTTTCTAAAATCTCAATTCTTCACCACTTTAAAGTCCAATCTTTGGAAGCTGGTACCACTCCGTTTAACGTGCTCGTTTTCAAAATCAAACAATTTGTCCACCTGGATAAACTCGGTGAGCGAAACGCCTATACCGAACTGTTTGAGTTCGGCTGCTAAAATGGGTTGAAGAATTCGAGTTTCTCATAATTGTGAAACTATTTCTCCGCCCATAATGAGTGTTGGAAAAAAAATTCTCATACGGGTTTGAGAGAACATATTCAATAGTTTTACTTAATTAAAATAAGTAGGCACAATGCCCATTGATCAACGTTTAACATGGAAAATGATTACAATTTTCTCTTTAAATTGTAGGTAATGCAGTCCATTATGCTAAGTAATGACAAATATAACATAAGGACAAGGATTGTAATTTCGGGGTTCTATGATGTGTTTTGCTTCCTTTTAGACTTTCCTTCACAAGGTTAATACCTATAACTCCCTCAGCTATTTGATAATTTTATCGAATTGAACTCTTTTTATTAAATAATACAAATCTTGACGAAGATATTGAGGCGCCTTCATCTCAGCATGCCATTTTAATTTTAAATTTTATTCGAATCTTTACTGAAACTTTTTCACAATTAATATCACATTTATTTCAATTTCAAATTTAGTCTACAGTCTTGATGGCACATCAACCTTGGACCGAGACTGTTAACTTTCTGAATTAACTGGATTTGACTTTTCGATTGTTTTTGATAGTCCAGAGGCAACTAAGTTCTCCTGATCATATTTATCTTTCATTTTAATCGAACGGAATTCTTAGTCACCTGGTGTTGCCTCTTGTCTACAACTGGCCGGCTTTTGCAGAACGTCGTATCATAAACGATTTAAATACGATTTTCTTCTGCATGACCTTCAAAGAATATAAGCAAGAGCTCCCTAAACAACCATCACACTTGAGTGCTACGCACTTGAACAAAACCGATCGTTACACTCAAGCTCTCTGCTCCATCGAGAACTAATTTAACGTTTGTCTATCAATTATCACCGCTAGAATTGAAACTTTGATCCAAAATTCTCCAAAATTTCATGTCACTCTAGTCAACTACATAACCTTGCTTGTTTAAACATCCCACAAAATTTGGTTATATGCTTTCAGCTGCACTTTCAGCATTTCCTTCCTGTATAGGCTTCACGAAAACTATTTGGTAAAAATCTACATATATTAAACTCTTGTAAGCGGCGGCTGTTGCTGAAGTAACAGTGAAGTACTTCACATTGAAAAAATACATTGGAAGAATTACAGAACTTCTCCAAAACAAAAAGATCGAGTACGTTAATTGCATTCCAGTCATATAAATCACGCTACTAATAAAATTTAAGTAGCTTTGAAAATTACTATTCGACAGATTACAAATGTTGACAATCTAATTGAAGCACGCAGATGGAAAAGTCCTTCAAGCTAGGGATATTCCTCCATCACTAATTATTTAATTACTCTTTAAAATTTAAATATTTCTACTAGACTGCTTTGAAGAATCTGAAAATATTGCCTCGACGGAAGAAAAACCCATCGTATAGTTAATTTATATTGCAAAATTTTCCAATGTGGGATTTGTGGGAATGCTGTAATTTCATATTTATTTTATATGTATTTTATATGATTAATACACGAGCTACTAGCAAATTGTGCCCAACTTGTACATTCGATCGGTTCGGATCATAATATTGACGGTCACCTTCTATCGGTTTTTTATTTCTATATCTAGATTATACCGGCTAATTCAACCATCTGTATACAGCAAACAGTCTAGCTTCATTTTACTAACATTCCCTCTGGCACCTGAAATGCCATTCATAATATTTACAATGATTTCCAGGGTTGAGAAAATTTTTGTGCCCTGCCTAAAATTTATGAGACAGAGTATGTCATAAGAAGCTCTCCCTTATTTATGAGCTGTCTGTTAAAGAAATTTCCCGGACACGGCTCTTTTCTGTGCTTACCCAATATGACGAATTCCACAACTTTGCCATCTTCTAATTTCAAGCAGGCAACCTAACAGCCATGGGATAGGATGTTACGGTTCAATATTGTAGACATTCCAATTAGAAGTAGAAAGTGCTAATCATGTATCGCAAATTTCACACTTCATTAAAATTAGCTCCCTCAACGTGCTTCTTTCCACTGCTCATCACCAGAGTTTGTGACCCCATTCTTATATCGGCAATGTTCTGTGACTGCCTGACGTGCTGATGAAATTTCTTAATCTGCCACTAATCCACCAACATCATACTGCCACCACAAATGCTTTCCAGTAAATAGAATATTTACACTATCGGATGATTTGAACTTTGGAACAAACTTCGTGATTATCTATCAGCCGTCCCTGCACAATACAATTTAAGACGTCGTCGATTTTAGGAAATGCAGTTATATTGCGGTAATTGACAATGATCATGGTGGATCCCTTCCTTTCGACTTAACTCACAATGTCCCTACAAATAGGGTTCATAGAAAGGGCGAGGTCATGTCAAGTATATTATATTAAAATAAGTAAGAGGAACTTTTCCACCGATGGGAAATGGATTAATATCATATCGATATTAGGAGATAATGCTTAGAAATTTATTGAAATGAAAACAACTGAAATCGAGCAGAGATCATATTTAGGGAGATGTCTTTATTATAAGGACGATATGAGGTACAAAATAAACACGGTTAGAGGGCAAAAAATGAACAAGTCAAATTTTACACGTTGGAAAAAGTCTCAGTATTCATTTTAACCAAAGACATCGGTATTAGATTAATTTATTAAGGGACAATTACACTGAGCATTGCGGCAACGTCTTGTTTTTGTCCGGAATGGTCGTGTCCTTTACAGGGTCACCAATTTGTTGCGGTTAGAGAGAAAGCCAACAGCAATGTAACTGAACACCAAGAATTGATTAGATGGGATGTACTGAACAAACCGCGATACAGACTCTCAGGAGAAGAAACAAATAAGGAAAAGGAAAGGGGCGACTGAAGGTAGATGTGTCTGACAGGCGACAGTATCTCAGTGAGTGTCTGCGTGTGTTGAAAGGCTATTTTTACCCGTCGCCGACTCAACAGTGTCTCTGCAACTATCCTCCGAGGTACACTTAGCTTTTCCGATCGATGAGGATGAGCCACTTGGAGACACGCGATTTGTATCAGAGAGATCCTGAAGTCGCAATAAGGTGGATAATTTCACAAATCACTATGAGGGCAAGATAATTAAATTTTGGCGATTAGCGATGATATTAGATAGATATTACGGAGATAGTGGGATTCATCTTTCACTAGCAACCGTACTTTGACTGTTACAGGTTTATCGATGTTGCAGGACCATTCATGAAACAAAATAAGCTGGACAACAAGTTTCGATTAATATGGATATAACACTACTCATTGAGTCAAACCGCAAAATTTGAAAATAAGGAGGCATTGCGATTAGCAATGCTTCAGAGGAGAGTACGAGCAACTTACTGCCTCCAAAATTTTATTCAAAAGCAACTTCCTGATGCCATGACTTCCAACCTTTCTTATTCTCGAGCATCTCTCTTGATTACCATATCGGTTATATTGTTCACTTTAACTCCTCTTCATATGCTTTTCAATAAGTCGGGAATATTTGCTCATTTGATGCTGTAGATAGTAAAAAATGTATGCAAAGAGATATGATTGACCGTTTGGTCTAAAAGCAGTTGATGCAGTAGAAGCTATTCTCGGCACAAATTCCATGTTGAGTTAAACACAAAGCTCCTCTTCGTTTGCAATACTGTTGACTACTGATTGAGTGTTCTGAACAAGTTGAATTATAAAATACCGATCGGTGATCGATATTTAAATCATTTCCCACCGTGATTTGAACAGTTAATCAATTAAATTATTTTTAAATTCAAAATGGAGTGGCAATGACGCGATCAGTTCTAATGAGCCAAAATCGTGTTTATGAAAACAATTTTCAATGCTATTTCGAATAACGATATATAACCCTTTGCTTAGTTAATATAAATAATTTATTGACCAACATAAGGGTTTCATTGTTTCTAAACAACCAAAATGATGAATATTCAATAAGAAAATTATTAAAACCACCCCAATTAGGGAGGAGAAGGTATCATGAAGCTCTATTAAAAGGAAATCGCTTTGAACCACACATTTTAGGCTGAATTTTCCAAAAAAATATTTGGTTACCAATAATCGGCAAGGTATTGAACACCTCATATTCTGTACCATCCATTCTGGGATGGCATAACGCTTAGAAGATGTTACAATTATTCCCCATAGAATGATTTTTGAATTAAATAAAAATTTTTATTGACTTACTTTTATTTGCTCCTTCTTAGTAAATACGACACCATTCACCACACCCCAGACGATAAGTGGGTAGCAATCAATACTCTGAAGAAGAGACAGATTTACAAATTCGTGAGAAATTATACGAATAGGAATCAGAGAGAAAATTTTTTACATTCAGAGGAGTTTAAAGATGGATTTAGAGTTGATGCCGCTAAAATTTTATTTTAAAGACCCATTTTTCAATTCTGTGAATAAAAGTGCATCCTGTGTTTTTATTGCTCAACAAATCCTTCCCTTGAAAAATAAATTATACTGATCCTTTTCGAGTGAACTAAAGAGCTGCTAATAACATTTGAGTAGTATGTGCACCGTCATAACAGAAATTTATTATAACTGTTAAGAGAATGGTTATTTTTAATTAAATAGATAGAACTTAGTATTAAATCTCTTCGGTACTTTTTAGCTAAAACGCAGTCACATTAAGAGCTACATTTCTCATATTTTTGACGAAAAACGAAAATGATAATTCGGTTAGCACAAATACTAAATATTATGACAGTTTATTATCAAAGGTAGCGCAAACTAAACTATTCAGACAATTAGAAACATTGCTGTTGCTAGGAGAAACTACTTTGGAGAAAGGCTGGAAAATTTTTTTCGAGGATTATGAGTGCTTGTTTTCTTGATGTTCTCGTCGGAGAAAAATATGTGCTGTTATTCTTTCAAAAGGTGAAAGTTCTGTACATGGAATTATTTTTATTGAAAGCAAAATTATTAATTAATTTAATAATCAAATCAAATTTGAGTTTAATATGATTGGTTGATTGAAATTAAAGTGATAAATATTACTTTCAAATGAAATTCATTATAAACAAATTATTGATCTGGATTGATGTGATTAATTTTTGAATATGTGTTCTCATACCCGGAACTTTGCACTGGAGAAATGCAATTATGAATGAATAAATAAATAAAAATATACATATATATATATAATACACGAAAAGTGAAAAAAGAATAATTGTGAAAGGTTGTTTCATAAACTCCGTTTCATCTGACCTTACCGAGCCGGTGCAATCTTCTTAGGAGGGATCTATTAAAGCAATGCACCATACACCCGCACACACGGTTGTCAATTATCGGCTCCTACGCTTCCCTCATCTTCTCTGCTCTTCATCTCTCTAACTCTCTTGAACCCTCTATGGTGATTTGTTCAATACGCTTTTAGATAAATTAACTTGTTGTGGTGACAAACAGCTGACAAACGGCAGCTTCCAAAAGCGTACAATACAAAGGGTTGTGTAGACCAAAGTGTTTTGAATAAACTACGATGAAGATCCGTGAGAGTAATAGAGAGATGGGAAAGAGAGAAAATGAGAGGGAAGAGCTCGAAGAGGTCAGTGACAAGCATTTGTATATCAATGTGAGTGGAAATACAAAGAACGTTTATATGAGTCACTGGGGAAGGTCGTGCGTAATGGTATGAGTACAGGTGTACTTTAAATGAAATGGAAAGTTATACAAAAACGGGTTAATAAACTTGTTAAGACTTGACAGATAAGAGTTTTGAGTCAGAGGGACACAATGACGAAAAATCAACGTATTTTCACAAAAAAATGTAACCAAAGGTTAATTTTGGAAATGGTTTGAGAGTCACTTTCAAACCAAAGACAACCATTCATTAAGAAAAAGAAAACCTAGCAGTCAGCCTTAAACATTCATAACCAACAAGGTAAGTTTTGATTGGTTAATAGGGCAGTATGGCGGAATTGTGCTCATACCACCTGCTTATCGTCATAGCAACGAGATGGTATTGACGCATAAATATCCTGTCGTGTAAATTTCCGACGTATCGGATGATCCTTTCTCGGTTACAATCGTATGTAAATTTCTCACATTGTTAAGGTGATTTCCTCAGGAAAAAAAACATTTATACATCAGTCAACTATTAAAAATGTTTCACTATAACTGAACTCAGTTACCACTCATGAAGTTTCTCTCAACGTTAAATCGTGGCTGAAATATCAAAGTGTTTACTGTTTAACAATATTCATATTATAGCCCCCAAATAGGGCTTGAGAGGTGCTGGTTTTTGTAGATTTGGTCTCTACTTACCGGACAGAGACAGAACAAGTTTGAAAAGACGATGGTAGATTTTGCAAGGAGAAAAAGAGAGGGGGCTACAACTTGGGAAGGAGGGTGGGATGCCGGCTGTTGGACTGTGTAGATTATTTGCCAGGAGATGGATAGAAGAGAGACTTGTAGCCGTTGGCCAAAACCAAGGTATTGGTGTGGGCCTTTAAACATATAAAGTTTAAAAGTAGTATAGAAATTCGATAAGCTTTTAGAGGTAAACAGTTGGGAAGCTGTTTTGTCCTAATTAGGAATGTAGATTATGTCGAAGAAAAATTTAAAAGCATGCAGATAATTAAATATTTTTTTTCCTGATGATATCAACATTTTATTTGATGTTTATTTCCCTCTTGAGTTTAAAATAGCGTTTTAATAATGAACTTTTGTAGTGGAACTGAGAAATAACCTTGTACATTGCACAACTTTTCTGAGACAGCTGAATACCGTCAATATCGAGTTCCAATTTTGGCATTTCGTCGAAGGGAAAAATTCTCCTACTATTAACCAATGAGTCGTGTTTTATTTAAAACATCTTTGCTAATCTCACCTACCTGCCCTTGTCTGGAGCAAGATGCAAATAAATCGAGGTGGCATGTCGAACCGTGGACTTAAATTACCCCGCTAAGTAGTTTCGAATATCTTGGACGCAGTCCCAAACATGCACCTGAGAGTCAACTCAGTAAATTTGAAAATCGGTGAATTATATAGGCTTATGAAAACATGGGCAACTCAAAAACTCCAGTAAGTAATTACAGGAAGACTCATTATAGCCTGACTTCATAATCTTTCTTTCTTTCCCACCTAGTTATATGAGTTATGTAAGGGCCGACTTAGGATCTCCCAATCTATGATGTTGGTGACGCAGGTAGGATGGAGGAAGTTAACAAATTCGTAATTGAATAAAGGGAGTCATAACTTTTTCTTATGTTGAAAGCCAAAATTATTATCGTTGGAACACCTAAAGTGGATATGACCACATTAAAGTGGTCATATATCTCCTATATCTCCTAAAAAATTACTCTTTAGTCGAAAAATTGATTCAACTTCGAAATCGACAAAAGGAGCTAAGCATTAATGTGTGGAGTAAATTTACTCAAATTGAGCTAGTAGTATATCTTTACCATTCTTCAGGTAAATTTTTACCCTTTATAGTCTCAGTTTAAAGGGAAAAGATGTGAATGGCAGTTGAGTTGGATTTGTTTATTGGATAAGAGAAGTAAAGGACAGAGATGCTGAAGTATTGAGGTGATGAGGTGATTTTACCGGTATGAGGTCATGAAAGTAGGGAGTCGTCGATTGTCGACGGCCTATTTGGGTTAAAGCTAACAATTTGATTGAGATGAAATGGTACTGAGCATATTAAACACCCCCCCTTTGAACCATTATCACATAATTCCCCCCATATCCCAACGAAAATCAAATGTATTACGAAATTATCTACTCAATAGTCCCACTTGTTTACTTTCGAAATATTTTTTGTGTATTTTTAAGCGTTGTTATTTGACATTTTTAAGAGAAATGCGTCACATTATGTTCATCACCGTTCTTTATTCAATTAACTGATTGGAGAATTTTTTTCAAGTACATCGAATTAAAACACAGCAAACTGATATTATGCACATAGTTATCGAAAAAGTACCAAATCAATCGAAGGAATAAAATGCTCTTATTTTCATCTATAGAGATAAAAAGAATGCAAACTGATTGAATTTCTAAAATAATAGAATCAAAGAATCAAAATGACCCCATTATATCTACAAATTATGGATTTTCCACCCAATCCCCTCTAAGAAAGGGTTGTTTAAATGTTATCTAGAGTGGTGAGATTAAGTGGTGAGAAACTCAAATAGTACAATGTTTATCTTCGATGTTGTCTCGGATCGCATAACATCAGTTGGCGACGCAGTAGCTAACAAAAGCGCCAGCGTCATCCACGCAGTGAATGAGGACGCAAACGTAAGCAAACACTTCGATGCGGACAAAAAAAGTCGATACCATGGAAATTCGATGTCAGACAAATTTAATTGACCATTTCGATCAAGAACCGGGCTCTCAGGTGCATTTCAGAAACTCGTTGGTGTACCAATTCATAAAGTGATCATAACATATCTCATGACACCAAAGGTATAATACATATTCAAGAACTAGTACCTAAGCCATTCACAAACCTTTTGACGAGCATCATGGTTGAGTGACAAGAACGGAATCTCGACTGACCCAGTTATAGTTTTCAGAAGTTTCTCAAGTCACTCTTGCATAAAGACAGACAATTCGTTCATAATTCTACTTCTAATAGTTTTAAGTACGCGTTTCCCGTTTACCTCTGAACAATTCTAGTGGCATTAGTGACTTGACTTACTTCTTCATTCTGTCATCGAATCATATTAAATATTCTCCATATCCGCATTTGGTACATGAAACGGCGGTCTCCATGCTAATAACTCGGAAGCGCAACGGAAATTACTGGGAGTTCTCATAATTGAAATATATTAATTTATTATGCACCACCATAAATAATTTAACCTTGATATATTACACACTGATGCTTATTAAAGGATGCTTTAATTTCATCGACATGTATGAAGGTCATCTATCACCGTCTTTTACATGACTTAAAGCAAAAAGTATTTAGGCGCTGAGACCCTTATTGAGCATAGTTCCTGATAAAGAGTGATCCCATTGGTGAAAGTTAAACGATACATTCCTTACTGTAGTTGAGAAACTCACACTTCGCTGTCTTGACTTGGATCCATTTAAGAAAGGGGCTGATTTCTCTAGAGACGCAATTCGATATTATTGGATGCTCTGGCGATGACAGTTTGGTAAAACAATGAACCTCTTAGGAGACTTGATTGATTTGCATTTGGTTATATAAAAAGGGATTTTAAGGTGATAAAATTAGGAATACTTTTGTGATTTTATTAAATTTGTATGCATACATGAGTAAATTCTTAGCCTAGGAGAAAGTGATGTCAGGCTTTAAATTTTACACATCACAATCGATGTTGCTATTAGCGACGAAACAACAGTGGGAATTCAATTGTTGCTTAGAGTCTGAAGGCTTCCTCGCCTAGCAACGGATTTCGCTCTTATATTTGCGAGGGGACGTCAATTCAAACGGTAATTTTATTAATGGAAGCACATGAAGAGAATATAATTGCCGAAAAGTGGGAACATTATATAATTCACTACTTGGGCTGCCTTAATGAGATTCTGCCTGAAGTAATTATGAAAATAAAGTTTTCTTTTAATTGTAAGTAATTTCTACAATGAAATGTTTTTATCATTGACGGATACGAACAAATTTAAAAATTGAATCAAAGCTGTTTTTACTTTGTGGAAATTTTTGTTTAATTTGTTAGTTTGCTTTCAATTAGATTTCCCTCTTTTCTGCGGATTCTTAAGAAATGTAGCAACTTTTTGTTTGATAAAAATGAGAAAATAAATAAAACACCAAGAAATACTATCAAAATACAAACGAAATTTACTAAAATATGTCCCAGTGAAAAGCAATTTTAAAATGTTTTTAAATAAAAAGCTTTTAATTAGTAAATGGAGTAAGTGCGTTATTATATTGCATTAAGTTTAAATGAAGAATAATTTATTTCTTTTAGATATCCCATTTTTAGGAATTACACGAGTAAATTTATTGTCATATCGGTGTAAAAGTTCAAGGTCACAAGCAATTTATCCATCTAGCCTGATGAAAAATGAATATAATATTAATAATTGATATTGTATTTAATGCACTTGCGAAAGTGAAAATTATATTTCAATCGTTATTTGTTGGAATGTACCTGATAGTGAGTATTTTCATCTTCACTTATGATCAAGTTGAAGAGAGAACAGTTGTTAACGGCGACTGAACCTATCTTAATAATCATCTTTCGACAAGTTAGATCGGCAGGATCCATCGGTTGAAAGTAGGGCGAATAGAGCTAGTAGTCGTTTCTATCAAATACACGAAGCAGCATGGTAATTGAAGTGGCGTGGAAGAAATCTGCCATGCTGTTCTTTAAAAAATATCACGGTATCGAGTATACCACGTTGGAAAAGTTTCATCTATTAGAGGATTATAATGAAATATACCTACATTTGTAGATCCTTTGTAGACATTGACAAATTCACACAACTGAAGAGATTCGGGCTTCTATATCCCCATAATTCGATAGCTGCGTCGCCAAATTGTTGTAACCTGCTCTTCTCTATAGGCTACCGCAACCAACTCTTAGATTCCCTCAGACACTGCACTATTTACAAACACGACCCGACAACACCACAATATAAATCGATCTACCGAAAAGAAAACGTGCGTCTTGTTTAGATATAGTGATTTGGGTCATTTTGAATTGTGGTGCCATCGGGTCGTGCTTGTAACTAGTGCAATGTCTGAGGGAATCTAAGAGTCGGTTACGGTATCCTACAGAGAAGAACTGATTACAACTGTACTTCAATTTGAAGAACGGTTAAGTAGTTTATATTCATATAAGGCTTTACTTTATTTAAGTCAAATCTAGCCAAATAAATTGGAAATCGAGTTCAAAAAGGAATAAGATTAAGACGTTTAGAATATGAACGTCAGGATTTGACCTCCGGATTCCTGGAAGATGCATGTCTGCCTTTCAATTTCAGTTGTGTTTTTTTACTTTTATTTATTGCATTTAATTTTATGTTTAGATCCGATAGTTCAGTCGGTCTTATTAAGAGGTCTTTCATTCTCAGGATACTTAACTCCTCGGCTATTCAAAGTCCTGATAGTCGACACCAGCTAAAATGTTCTAATTCGCAGTTGGGTTCAACTCAGATTCCTCAGTAAATATAACACAATTTAAAATCTATCAAAAATTAATTTAATTTCAAGGTATTTATTTGGTAGTCACTTCTAAACGTTTGAACCAATCCAAAACCCCAGAAGTGGAAAGGACTAATTGTACAGATCAAATTTAGCGCCTTCATTTAATTAAAAAAGTGGACTTCAAAATAAAACTTTTAGAAAATTTCACTTTTGATGGAAAAGAGAAAATATGTCATTTTTACCAATAATCTACTCACCTTTCACTCCACATGTCCAACTCGAATTGCAGAGTGAGAAACACTGAAATCTTCAAATTAAGTAAATTTAAAATAATATTAGATATTCTAAAACATGTAACCCCCTTTATTATTTTAATTTAAGCAGAGATTTAAAAAAATGTATTATTTTGGTTTTGTTGGCATTCAAAATGGTAACTTTTCGTCCAATATTTTTGTCTGCAAATAATCGGCGCCAAATTCATTTAAAATTTTATTTAAAAATGTAGCAAAGCAAAATAATTTCCGAAGTATTTAGCTAAAAATTACACTCACCAGATAAAATAAAATAAACTAATTAATTCTTTATAACTGTGGAGTAACACCACTGAGGAACGTTAATTGATTTTTCTACAAAGCGGTAAAATTGAAGGGCATCAAATGGGGTCGATCGGGTAAAACTGGATCAAAGTGTTTAAATTTAAATAAATTTAAGTTTTATTACTTTTAGAGAATTTTTATTAGTAATTTTCAATCATTAAAGCCCATTATACAAATTATTTCTAGATTGAAGATACCTTTGTCCAGATTGAAGATATTCTGAAACTTTCTAGGTGCGAATGTTGCATTGAATGATCCATATTATCAATCATTATTATAACAGGTTAAAGGTTCCAATTACAACAGAAATGCTGTTTACCACTGGCACAAAAGTGTCACCATTCCTTATCCACATCAACGGTAAAACGCTGGTAAAAGTATGAAATTGAAGGAGAAGAAGGGTGGAATTAAAATATTTCAGTATTAAAGTACAGAAAAATGGTTCACGTTTTCGTCGATTTTAAATTCTTTCCCAGTACTGCATGCTTCAATGTTGTTTTTATCTGAGGGAGTTAAGATCTTCAAGTACGTGGATGAAGACAACAGTAGGTTTCACCTCTTGTGAATTGAGATGTAAATTAATTTTTGTTTATTCAATCGCATAGTTTTGGAAAAAAACGCTCTCGAATCGTTTGACAGTTAAAACTGTGTACATTTCAGGTTTTGCGAGCGCAAGAAAATGACGGTGTCATAACTCCCATATTGAAATATCTGGAGCGGTTATTTTTATAAGCCACGATTGACAGCTGGCATAGACCCTATCTTAATACTCTCTTATTATCACTTAACATAATTTGATCGACTTCGACTTCGGAATGTAAATCAAACGCAACCTAAGTGGGATGAAGTAATACAAATAGATTTCGGTATTGATATCAGCGATTTCCGGATAACCGATCATCATATCTTGAAACATCCGTGAGCATTCTGTTTTAATGATCGCATGACAATTAATATGTCCCATTTCTTAAACAAGCATCAATTTGTGTGAATTGGTTGTAACTAAGGCTTAGTATTGACTTGACGGCAGTATGAAACGGGAAGACCAATCTCCCAAAATAATAATTTCGTGCAAACAAAGTTTATCTATTAAACATAAGCGAACTTATTTCAATCATATTTAGGGAGAGTTTACTAGCTGTCATAAGCTCTGGACATTGTAGACACTCATTTTTCTAAGAATCCAGGAGATAAATCAGTGCATTTGAACTTTGAAATTGCAATCTAATTCCCAAAATCAGGAGGTAAATGACCTCTTGTTAGCGTGGCTTTATCTTCACCTTCTCGGTGGTTCTCCATTCTTTATACCATATCAGTTTATTTACCCAACTTCTTCGAACCTTCGACCACATATCGACTGCAAATGTATACCTTCATGAGCATTTCAGAAGTAATTTCTGCTCTCTTTAATTTCAACAACATCATTCATGTATTCCATTTTCAAAAACGCAATGAGACTGTCCAAATTAATGTATTCATTGTAAGAGAGCACCTAACGCCTTTATTTATCGTAAATAATCTAATTTAAAATGTTAAAAAATTTTCAAATTATCTCACATACTTCATACTCATATGGCGTCAGTGCTTTAAGTTTACTTCAAGGTCAGCAACTGTGAGCCTAATTCATTTACCATTTGCCTCACAAGTTGTGTGTAGGATCTACTTCCTGAAGGTATTTGCGATCAATGAACTATATATATATATATACATTATGTATGCGAATTTGCTCATCAGTTGGTGGCAGGTGATCAACAGCGCCATTAAAACCCCATTTCAATCGCAACACTGATAACTTTCAAGTAACAGCGTTCCGTCTGTAAATTTTAACGGATTTTTTAACTAGAAGGGGATTAATGATGTGAAATACTACTTAATAATGGAATTTATTTGATATTAGCGGAACTTTCAATTGTTGTTCTAAAATTAAAAGGGTTCGGTTGTTATGGTTAACAAATGCACGTTAATAATAAGCACTTCTAAGTAAACAGAACCCTGGAGTAGTTTCAATGAGTCACTATAATACATAAATTAAGAGTTCGAGTTCTGAATTGGAGTCTAAGAAAAACATTGCATTAACAGGAGACAAGTACCCAGGGTTTCAAGGATTTTCAGTTGAAATTTCAGGTATGAAATAGGCTTTTTAATTTATAATTGTGCATATTTTCATGAAATTAACCAATTTTACTCAGTCAAATTAGTAAAATAAGTGATACGAATGACCAAAAATTCAACCTCCATAAACACTGCATATTGAGTTCTGATGAGTTTGTAGCGGTCCTTTACAGGGCCGCCAATTTGTAGTGGTAGAGTCACCAGTTTGTAGAGGGCCACCAGATTGCTGAGGGTCACTAGTATGTAGCGGCAGATGGCTAACAGTAAATGAAAGAGCACCAAGGATTGCGTTGATCAGGTTGTATTGAACAAAACTCAGTACAGAGTCTCAAGGGAAAATGGGGAATTGGCGGAGAAGGATTGAGCAACGCGAGATGCGTTCGACGAGCTAGGGTCCCTTGGTGCGTGTGTGCCGAGTGTGTCTGATGGAGGCTATTTATAATCGACACTTTGGGTGAGGACACGCATAAGAATATGGTTGTATGCGTACTTCAATTGGTCGGGACGATTGTAGGAAAAGGAAGAGCCAGTGCAGATAAGACTGGCTAATAGCAGGGCCGATTAAGCGGTGTCTGCTACTATCGACCGAGGTATGCTTACCTTTTCCGATCGATGGGAAATAGGCCAGCTGAGGACACACGATGTTTGTCTATAGAGTGCTTGGGTCAGAAAGGGTTAAAAGTTTACAGACGCTACTATAAAGACAAGATAATCAAATTTAGTGATGATTAGAGAGTATGTAAGATAAATATTATGGAGAAGAAAGATTCATCCTTCAAGTTAAACATTTGGGTCATCTCATCTTGAGCAAGTTACGATAATGCAAGCTGTCTGATATCATGTAAGACCCTCTGCTTTCTCAACCTTTGGAGGAAAAAACGAATTGAAACAGAAAGACCGGTCATCATGATCAAAAACCCGGTAATAAGCACTGTAAATCGCAGATCGGTATTCGTTAGGGTTCTAGGAGTGACTCATAAACTTTGAATTTTTCAACTTAAACAACATATTTAGTAGGTACTTTGCAACCGAATCCCAAAATCAGATAGAACAAGACTCTTTGATTCCTTGACATTACTCTCTGTATCTTTTTGATCTTCTCACCTTCAGTCTGTTTGTTAGACTTACTGTTAATCGATTTTCTTATTATTTAAAAATGTTCATTGGTAATAATCAACAATTTCTTTTACAATTTTGCATTGGCTAATCGAAAAATTGTTTAAAATGACATTTAATTTATCGATATTGAAAAGAGCAGGTTTAAATTGATACAAAAAAGAAACAAATTTTGCGAAGGATATTTTCTAAACACTGATAACTATTTCCTGCTATTTTGAGCTAATAGTAACTAAATCTCGATTGTTTAAGGTTCGAAATTTAAGCTTCTAAAGTGGGAATAATCTCAAAAACCGCTTTTATTACCTTAGTGACCATAATGCCTAGTATGAAGTAACAACCTTTCACAAATTGCTAGACCAAGAGCCGAGAGATTGGCAGTGTTGTATTACATGATAGCAGAGAGAGAGAGAGAGAGAGAGAGAGAGAAACAAGAGAGTGATAGAGAGGTTTGGAGGAGAACTGGCTAAACGTCTAAACTGCGAAGGTCATAGTGGAAATATGTATAAAGGTCAAACAAAGTGCTTTTAAATTGGCTCCCTGATGCCGCGGTCTTTGCTCGACGCTAGCGAGATCGAGCTTAAAAGTAAATCAGAGTGCTTAGGTATTACACTTTTCCAGCTCCTTCCATCCTATATAAGTGCATTATTTGGTTAGTTTCAAAAACCCCACTTAAAGTTCTGGGGATTATTCATTTTAATTTCTATCTTACCTTCAAATCTCACCTAATTTTATTAGAATAGTACATTTTAGGTTCTTACGTAACGTTTTACTCAATATTACCATGACAACCATTTCATGATCAAGCAATAGTCGTGTATGTATGCCAACAGTTTTGAACACGAAATTATTGGATGGAATATTTAACCCCCAAATTTGGGACCGACTTGTAATTATGAGAGGATTCATGGAAACTCCCTTTATTTAGTTTAATTTATTATCATTTACATATGCATAAATGCATAAATTTGTTAAATACACTTAATATATATATTAATTTTGTTTTAATTGACACCAAAACTACAGATACTGCAAAGGCTCTGCTTCTTGTTAACTAAGAAGCGGGAATAATTTGATAATCCTCAAAAGGGGTTGTTAGTCACGTGTTACTAATTATTCCCTGTGCTACTAAATTTTAACATAGAATACAAAAAATTAAAATTGATGTATGAATGAATATTTTAGGTAAAATTCACTACACATTTACAAGTCACATCTAAACTTTCATCTTTTATATAAAGAAGGTGAGTAAAACAATCGGGAGGAAGTATTTTATTTATAGATTTGGTGTTAAGAAAAAGGTTAGAAAGTTTAAATTTCGACTGATAATCTAAAGCCTCATTCATTTTCCTCACTTAAATAAATAATTATAAATTATAACTTTAAATTAAAAGGTGAGCAGGAAAAGCTTCAGTAACTGAAACTATTCAATTTTATTTGTACTGTTGCTAAAGTATTGTTTAAAATTCTGAAATAAAGTAAAGATATCTTCTTCCACTTTCAATTCTGCTAATAACACTAAAAGTACAATTATCTTTACGAGTTTATAGGGTGGAAATTGTAGTACCTGCGTACTCTCTTTCATAGGTCTGCTCGTGCTCGCTATGTAGTACTTACCTACTGACACCTTTTCCCAGCCGGAGAGATCAGACGGTTTGAATAAATATACTTTATTTTGCACTTACACGCACTTCCGTTTCCATGTTAACAGTTTAGACGAGCAATCCGGTTCTTCCTCCTCTATGATCGTCTAATGCTCCACTGGTTAGACTCAACTCCCCTGATCTTGAAAGGTAACTGTATTGCATTCGTTTACAAGTTCGCGTAACACTTGAAAAGAGAACATAACAAACTTTGCACCAATCCGATCCCAACGTATGATTCACATTTGAACACCCATTGTTTCTAAATTTGCCAGTTTCTACGTATTGTCATTCAAGTGAAAAATGTAATATTAATATTTCGAGATCAATTAAATCTTCAAGATTTGAAATCTTTTTTCCGAAGCCATTTTTTCAAAATTAGTATTCGCTAATTCGAAGACTTCCCAGCTAACTGTAAAACCATAAATTTGGGTTGATTAAACACCCTCGTCATCCAGCTCTAAAGAAAGCAAGAGTATAAGAAACTAGAGAGCTCAATTGTATTGTTGCTTTCAATAGATGACGGTGACCCATGTGAGTTGGAATTATTATTGTTATTACTCGCAGTAATGGAAAAACAAAATTCCTCTTTTTAATTCTGTAAAACAACTAACATGGTCTGACTGCTGTCTGGAAGCCTTTTGGATCTTTCTTGACTGTGGCACAGCCCAATAAATGATAAAGGGGAGGGTATCAAAAAGATACCGAGAGCAACATTCAGAAATCAAAGAGTCCACCTTCATTTGATTATTGGAATCGGGTTGGATAATAGCTATTAAGCTGGTTGTTCACGTTTCAGAAATCAAATTGGTAAGTGGTAAGTGGGAAAAATTTTTATGCATTCTTCTTCCTGGTGATGTAGAATTATGGTAACTGACGTTGACCATCCAATAAACGTACCCAGTTCACAGACATCCTGCTTTCAGTTGACTTATTTAAGTTTACTAATGGCCATTTTATTCTTATAATCCACTAGAAGTAAAGAAAATCTATAACTTTCCATCATAAGAGAGCACCTAAAGTCCAATAAGTGATAAATCGGGAGGGTTGAGAAGAAGTGGTGGACAAAGTCGAAATAGTGGGCAAGTCACATTTCATCTGATCCTAAATTTGGCAGTTCATTGCTCAATTTTTCCTAAACTGAAACATCGGAATTTGTTCTCCGGATCCCTAAGTGAATTCTTGCTCTCGAGGCACAACACAAACTGATTGGCAGATTAATTTTGACAATGATAAATTGAAAATAATTTGACCTCTTTTCATTTATTTCTTGCCCAAAACTAATTTTATTCGTTTCAACGCACTTCTGTCATTCAAGATACGGTTGAGTGCACTGTACACTTCATTGAATGAATCGGTTTTCGAGAATTCTGACTTCCCTTACTTCAACGACTGGAAATTGAATAGTAACTTAAGTTCGCACTATTAACCCATTTTTGTAGAATTATTCAAAGAATGTGTACCAGCAACCACTATTCCGTTGTGCGCTCCTTATTTATAGTAAGAAATCGTCTGCAGAACGAACTGAAAGAATGGGGTAGCGAAAGGCCCTTTCCATCAACCACTTTTTGAAATAATGTAACAGTTGAAGTTACATCCCTAAAAACAGCTAAAATAATTGTAAATTAACTTAATTTCGACCAATGGGATTAGAGGGATTGTTTTTCAATAATTTAATTTAAATGGCCATAAAAAGTAATAATATTATCATAATACGCTTTATTTAGAAAATATATATTAAAAAATTCTTTATTTATTGATATATTGATAAATATAAAATAATTTTGTTGTAAAATTAAACAAAAAGCAAATCGTGAAATCGTTAATTTAAATTAGATTTGGTATTTAATTTTCAAATATCAACTTGCATAAGTGAAAATCGCACTTCAGTCACAATCAATTGCATTTGTACAAAGGTATAAATAATATTTATTTATTATTTTTGTTTTACTGTGTTGCGGCAAACGATTGGTCCTTCCAACTGCCAGCCACTAGACGTAAGGCCCACATACCAAACCGCTTAGTTGACAGTCCCAATCTACCTCAAAGTTAGAAGACGAAGAGTAACTGGATGCGCCTTATTAGGTTATTAAAGAAATGGACAATATTTTGGGTGGTCCGTTTGTCATGGTTTAACAGACAGCTCATTAACAAAGAAGGACAGATAAACTTGCTAATACAAGCTTAGTTAAAGTAATGAGTTTGTTTGATGGTATTTTAAGAGACGGGACATTAGCAGAGAGGGGCAGAGAAACGTGTTTATTCATGCGGAGGTAAGACAAAGCATACATGTTTGCACACATGTACACAGGTGAGAAGTTTTTTTGGGAGTAGACTTAAACTGTGTGCAAATTTTAAATTTTGGAATATGGCTGCTCGACTTCACCATATCTCTTTCGATCTGATCAGCTTTGGAGTATAATATGGGGGAGGAATTTGTGAATTGATAGAAGCGACCAGGAATAGGCAGTCTGCAGCACTCTTTCTGAAGCTGACTCATCTTGCATTATCCAAACCGTTGGGTGATATCTTTATCGGCCGTTTATTAGAGTAACCGATGACAAAAGTAACGGGCTCAACTTTGTGTACTAAATGAAATGTGAATGGACATAAAGTCAGTAAGATCCAGGAAGGATCATGAAAAGTACAAAGAAAGAACTAGAGGGAACAGTCATCTAAAATCGATGATCACATTCCTATGACTCAGCGTTTTCAGTCACGCTGTGTGAAACTTGCACCCTACCATTCTAATCCTTCTTCTTTCTAATCATCCCTTTTCTCTCATTTCTTGGTATTATGCAATATTCTCGCTGTTTAACTCAACTCTTCGTCTTTCAGTCTGGGAAAAGGCTGTTTTTTTCCTGTCTGCTTACACTCCTAAATAGTTCAGCTGGATGAATTTATTGCCACTTTAAATCGAATCATCTCTGCCTTTACTTACATATAACATACATAAAAGGGGAAGTGACTTAATTGAATAAAAACACAGAAAAATCATCACGAAGACCAAGGATAACATACAGTTTAGTCGACATTTTATGAAGACGAATGATAGGGATTGATAATCAATACGTGAGTGAGCAGTGAGCACTATTTGCCTTCCTAGATCTGAGTTTCCTTCATATGCACAAAGGGCAGCCAATGAAATTTCAAGGGTATGAATACCTATCCCTCTTTTGTTAGAATGGAAGATTCACTAACATCAGACATCATTATACATCACGTGTTAATTGGAGTCACCTTGCCGGGGAATAATTGAATAAATTCACTCTCAAATCAAGCTATAATTAATTTTTTATTAAGATTGTAGGAATCTTACGAGTAATATAAACCAATTATATCCGATCAACTCATGAAATGCGTATTATTTACCTGAATATTAATGACGTGGGCCTGCAAATAATTTGAAGTACGACTGAATATATACTCTCATTCCTGTTAATCAGTGCCAATCTGTGTTAACAGAAAACCTTGGCTTGGACCAGATTACTGACCAATAACTGAAGTGATTGAGTCGGCACATCGTCAGATCATTTAATACTGTTCCCTTTGAAATATCCGATTGGGCTTTCGAATTGCTATGTGTGACCCAATGAATGCGGAATCCATTGTCATACCACTGAAAAAGAAATTACGAGTGCTACAAATTCCTACCTGTTTCATTGTTCAATTAAGACGCCTAAATCTCTTAAATACAAATATGTAGAAGCGGTGTTACGAAGGAGTGAGATAGTCGAGGAAAGTCGACAAAAAGGTCAGAGATCGTATGTAGAACAAAGTGAAAGAAGTGGAAAATTGAGGCAATCGATAAGCAACCCCGAGTACTTACAAAGGTCATTGCAGAGCTGTGCGATGAAATGATAATTGAGAGAGCAGATAAAAGTTATTTTTCAGGATAGTTTAAGCAAGGCACAAATTTAACTTTACCTTTACCTAAGGGATTTTAATTAATACTCTGCTAACCTAATAAGCCATAAAATGAAGAAAGAGGTAACTGTCAACGTAAGTCAGATTAATTAAAACCCACGCAAATTTGTAAAATTTACAAAAACGAGAAGGCAAAACGTCATTAACTGGATTTTGCTAAGTTCTTGACGAGTTAACGCTATGTGTACTCTACTTCACGAGGTGAAAAGTATATTAGGCAATTGCTACTAAAGTTCTTGAGCGATCGGAGCTCACGAATGTAATGAACAGCACTATAATTATTTAAACTTTTCCATAAATTTGATGTAGAATCGAAAGCAAAGGAACCGAAATGACTTATGACAGGACTTAGATTAATGAAAGCGCAGCCATGGAGTCTATTTTAGGAAGCGTGATCAAATTGGATCTTTATTAAGGCATATCGCATAGACAAATTCACAAATTCTTTAAGATTTATGATAGATGAATAAAAGATAGGGCAGCAGGTAGGGATGACCTGTGAGAGTCACCAACCAACTTGCCACGACCTCAAATCGTAATCAAGAGCGATCTCATTAAGATGAATAGATGACCTGATTTAGCCAATTGCCTCGGTGAACTCCTAGTTCGGTTCCTCCATTGATCCACTCTGCGTGCAGATGTGTTTCCGTTTTCCCAGTTAGGTTGCGCCTTCTGACGTTCTGTGTGACTTATACTATGTTTTCTAACTGAGGATGAAAATTTCCCTCAAGTGGTCCCCAAATACTTTTAATGGTCTATGGACGTACACTGTTCCTGACATCTTGACAGTTAGTTTGGACAAAAACTGTCATAAATTTAGGACGAGTGGTCACTGCACACTTTCCCAGATCGTCTTTTTCACCGTCAGAGTGGAAACTGATTTCCCGTATAGGGTTGGCACAGTTGGCACAAACCACTATTTTTATCTCCTGACTGTCAATGAGACCTCCCATGGGTAATTGGCTACCCTTTCTATATATACCAGCGTAATAAAATCTAATTTTAGTCTTAAATGCAATTCTCTTAAAATAATGCAATTCTATTGTAATAAATTGGATGTTTTTTTCTGCAGTATCATAATCAATAATGGATAACGAGTGAAATTTAATATAATTTAGGGTACTTAATCGAAATAATCTTACCCGTGGTCAATTCTCAATAACTGCATTTCAGGACCAGATGTATCTTTTCATTTAATCGGAGATGCCTCTTTGTCCAGTCTCCTGTCGTTAGAATGTCTCTGAACAAATGAAACAGTAAAATAATTCATAGTCAATTTTACTTACTTACTGTTGCATTATCGTTGAACTCAGATGGTCCTGTTAGCATCAATTTTCTGCTGATTGATGGAATATTATGTCATTTCATTCCATTGCTGTTATGTCCTGCACTATGATATTCTGATATCTAAATTCATTCATTTTAATTCATGGGCCTGATATATTTATACGTCGTATCAGTGGTTCTGAATATCTTTTCAATAATATGAAGTTTATTTACTTTTTCCTTGAAATATGGCAGATTTCATCCAGTTCACCAGAGATGACGATGCCGGATTACAGACATTACATAAAATTTCTTCCATGGCAGGTGATCACCATTCAAGGCTGACGCCAGATTTGGTAGACAATTGAATATTTCCCATTTACGTTAGACAAACTAATCATTTGGGGAGTTTTCATTTTGCAAACTTGTTTCATTTTCAGCACTGTTAGGTGGAGGAAAATTTTTCGCCACTTTAGAACGACGTCTAGGAAGCAATCTAGGAATCATATTAAATTTTCCTTGTTTTTAAGTGGTATTGATGGGCTGTAACGGTAACCCTATTTTGACTGATCAAGAACATGTGGCTTTGTGGACACAGAGATCTATGTTTGCCAACTTGGTTAAATTGGTGATGAGAATGTACAAAACCAGTTTGACACAGTATTTGCCATCGGTTCCACCGGCATTACATAAGTAACTCTATCTTATAAATCACCAACGTAGAACAGAGAAAAGTGGTCAAATTGCCCTCTTTCTCAGCTTTACGAACTTCACTACAGTACAGTAAGAAGAAAGAATGACCGATTATTGAAACTAGAATTCTGTGAGTGAGCGGCAGTCTTATTATCAGTAAGACGAAATAAATGTGACAAAGAGGTAGAGTAAAGGTCAAAACACAGGTGTCAGAGAATGAAGAAGCGGCTCCAAAGCCGAGGGGTGAATTATGCAAAGAACTATGTGAAGACGGCAAAACCCCGATAAGACTCATATGCAACCGCTATTAAGCTCAAGGTCATTGTACTGGTTTGATATTTGATGAGATAGTAATCCATAAAATGAAGGTCTGTAGGGCACTTATGAAACTGTGGTTTTTAAGATACGCCACTGCAAAAATGATGAATCCTTATTCAGCCGAGTTTACTAATATAGAACTTTCAAAGCCAAATTTCAAATGTCACTATCCTCTTCGTTCGGTAAATTTAACTTGAAATTCTATGAATTTTCCGTATTACTACCTCCGATAAACGATTCTTGATCATTCGATTGGGTGGTCTTGAAGTGAAAAAATATCTCATCTTCTCTCTCTTTATTCTTGTGAATAATTTGACAACCTGCTGTGGTCCCAACAATACATGTCCTCAACGAAGAATGAAGTTCTCATTTTACTGAAGTGACCTAAAAATGAGTCAAGGGTATTAGACCATATCTGTAACCCCTGAGTGAGCATTGTGTATTGCACTATCCTACCTGACTCTCTACATTCCTCTGATTTTCTGATATTCACTCTTATATTTGTAAGAGGAGCACAGCCAGGATACTTTGCTGCCGATCTCTTAGATATACGGCTTGCTTTTTCTCCTTAATGCTACCTTAGTGACCACGTTTGAAGAGTAACATTTATCATCATAGAAATAACATTACCTAGCTCATCTATCACCGTTTAGATGACGGAGAAAGAGGTATGACAGTGGGAAGCAGAGTTTACCGAGCAAGGATCAGGAATCTCGAGAAACAGATAGAGATGGATCAAGACGTGGCTGTGGGTGTGTGTGTGTTTTTAAAAGTTAGTTCAAAAGTGTAAATAAACGCTGTATCAAAGTGGAGACTCAATAGGAAGTTATAAGCTGAACGGAGGAGAGGGGGGGGGGAGGGAGTCATAGCAAGTATTTAGACCTCGACGAGGCGTCCAAAGTTACATTTTCGAATTTTTGGCAGATGATCACGCCGAGTATGACAACGAGGGGAAGAGATTCAGCGTCCTCTATAGATTTTTAACAGGTGATGACGGCATATCCCTCTTTATAACTACACCGTGGATTTATTCCTTTTTCTTCAAAATATCTGAAATTGTATTCAGATTGCACCTTTTGCTTTAACCAAACTTCCCAACCTGCTGAAAAAATATAAAAATTGCATAAAGGACTTTCTACTTACCTTCTCTCTAATTAATTTTTTAGAAAGCCCACCTATTCCCCACCCCTTTCTACAGAATGACATGTGGGACTAGTAAATTTCAAGCACAAATTGATTGCATAATCTCATTTTGTGGGCTGTCTTCCATTTTAACGACCAAATTAAAATCATAATTTTCAAAAAGACATAAAATAACAAAAAATGAAATTATAATCACCTATCTTCAAATCCCGACTGTTTATTTTAACAGAGTAAAAGAAGTCTGTTTGTATAAAATGCTCCAGCAAAAGAGTGATCATCGAACCGAAGTGATCACGAATCACGAGAAATAAAATAATGTCAGTGTGGGAGTAGTATGGTACAATCTTAGGAACACTACTTTCCATCAACCAATCATCGTGTGGATACATCGCTAATAAGACATGAGTGACAACCCTCAATTTATATATTTCCTAATTCTTTTAATAGCGAACTGGAGCTATCTACTAACCACTTTAATTGTCTTTTGCAGAAAAGAAAAGGACAGATAGGCTTACGTGTCACTACAGTTTCAGATCCCCAGTAATGCTTTGTGGCCAACGCCTAGCAAGCCGGAGGTTACGAGATCGATGGTTGACAGGCGTGTATCAATTATCGTCACACAGACGGGCTAGATCTATGTAGAACATGGGATTTTTAATCAGCTAAATGATAGTGGTAGAAAATTTCTATATCCTGAAATCTCCAGAGAAATATTGAAAAAAATATAATTAAAAAATCGATATGCATATACGTATACTTGTGCTATCCTTTAATCCTTTAGGTAAAAAGTGTTCTTCAATTGAATATATTTTAAGTATCGATAAGTACGTTGGAACTCAGATTTATGAAACAGCACTTAGAATCGATGTGAAGCTGTGGGAGGATGATCCGCTACTACGAGCCTCTTTCTTCAACAGTCTAAATCAGCTCAAGTATCATCGATTGATCATGCGAATTCTTGTACCCCGATGATACAACGGTCAACTTACATGCCTGTTGTGTCCCAAGTCATGAGCTCTGGCATAATCAAATGCGCTGGTTAAAATTGTTCAATAAATAAATAGAAGAATAAAAATATCTCCTCAAATGAGGTCTAACATGTTATACTTTCATTCAACAGACAAGAAACTTATCATTACATATTCACTTATCTTTCACTCAATAGACTGGTTCTCAACGATTTGTGAATTAATGCTTTTTTTGCAATAGACCGGTCTCTTTGAAACAGGAAAGGATTTTCAGTCACCAAAAGTTGTTTTTGTCTCTTTAGTTACTGATTTAAATAATTCCTGAAAGAAATGCGTAGACAGATACTTTTCTCATATGACATGAGAATACATAAAATATGAACTCAGTGGAAGAAGCAACAAGTTTTCAATTAAAACAACAGAAAGAGTAGCTGAAGAAACACTGAATTGCTGAATGAACTGCTGTGATGACCGAAATAAAATGTGAGAATCATATTTTCATGAGAAAATTTCAAAACGGAGTTAAGTGAATGTCAATTATTTACTCCTACTCACCTTACATTCTTCATAAGTTCAGGTATTTAATTGTATTTTCACAAATAATTATACGGTCCAAACGAAGTCATATAAAGTGGCAGATCAATGGCACTATAATATGAATAACAACGCCTTTCACAAGCCTCTAAAACACGCTACAGTTGGAAACAAATTAACAACTCTTCTCTGTATGCCAAAAGTATTGACCCGTAAAGGATCTGCTTCTAACTTCAGATTCTCCAATTGTAAAATTTTATGGATATTCTGCCAAGACAAGATGTTCTTGATATACGCATAAAGTGAGAATGAAATAAATCAATCCAGTCACAAGAGAATTCTTTTAAAATTACCTTTAATGGAATGGCTGGAATAAACTTCACTGTAGAAGTTAGTGAAAAAAAACCAAGAATTTGTTAAGTGCGTTTCACATCATAATAGGGTGTATTTAGTTAGAGATACGTACGGTCTGTGAGTTGACGTACGTTTTGCGTGGGATTTCAGCATCACGAGTATGTGTTAAGCAGCATGTGAGAGGCGGTAGATTAAATTCTACTCAGCCTCACATTTCACCTTAGTCCACACTTGCAATAGACTCCACAAAACAGTTCAGAAGATGCACATACTATATTTGCTCTAAATTGAGCAAATATGGCAAAATCAACAAACATAATCGCGTCAAGTTTTGTACCGATGTATCCACCTACCGAATCATAACCACTGCAACTGTGTAATGACATTCTCCACTTCCTCCAACTAATCCAACGGCATAGGAAGTATCATTCGATTAATAAGTAACATCTCGTCAAGTTTTGCATCGGTTTTTGGCCTGGTAAATTACAATCGGAACTACTGCATAATTAGATTACCCGTCTTCTCCAACTAGTCCTTATCAGATAGCAGAATAAGGAATAATTATACTAACGTCGCTTCAATTTCTTCTACCTACGCATAAAATTACCGATTGTTTTCTTGATCAAGAACTTACCAAAAACCCTTGCTTCACTTAAAGTAGAAGCATTTCGAAAGAGTTTTAAAAGGTAATTTAAGTAATTTTAAACCCCTATTCACATATATTTTCTGTCTACATCAAGTGGGCCAAAGATTAAAGACTTGAATAATCCACAAAAGGTATAAGAAAACAGTAAATTAAAATAACACAGTAAAGTAAACGTGAAATCTGGGAGGCAATGACACGATGGTATCTGTTGCTTAATCACAGCCAATAAATGTGCGGAAAGTAGGATCACCAAGTTGAACTTCGGGTTTGAGGGTTATTCGAAGACCTTAGCTTGCCAAAGAATAATCATAAGGATAACGAACACAATGATAAAAATAGTTCCAAATAATAGTATACGCATTCGGCAATTTTCCCAGTAGGTCTTTTCCTTCACTCGCCTGGCAGTACTCTGGAACATTTGAGCCTGAAATTAAAACAAAACGATTGTAACTATCACTTGCACTAAAACTAATTGAATTAATACTCAGATTTGATATTCCTGTTCATACACTACCGATAGATCTCATTTTAAGAAAGACCATGTTGGATAATTATTTGAGTACTTTAAGAGTCTATTCGGTGTTACAGTGAATCGTTCTGAAGTATAGTCATTAGGATAATGCAAGAGAAAGGAGCCAAATATGATGGCCTTCATTTTTCAGTTTTCAAAAAAAGATTCATGTTTTACATCACGAGCTGCAAATACGAACAAATTAGCCTGCATTTTGTTGTTAATCTGGTAGACCACAATCAAAATAGTTGAAATGCTAAATAGACTTACATCCGTTTGAAACTGATCAGTTTTATCAAAGAGATCGTCCAATTTATCGCCTCGTTCATTGAGATTTGTTAGATTTTGTTGCATAATAAGAGTAACGTCATTGACCTGGCTTCTAAGACCCAACAAACGCGTTGCCGATTGACTGTTGAAATCAGCCTTAGGAAATAATAAAAAATTATTAATTTTCGTCAATCAGTTAACGGAAATAAAGACGCTGTTAGGCGTAAAATACCATCATTGCAGATAGGGTTCGACCGAAATCAACCTGATGACAATGTTCAGAACCAGACTGGGCTTCCAAGACCCTAGATTGGTCAGACGTAAACGCAGCAAATACCTACAAAATATAACCAAATATTATAAACATGATGCAAAGGAGGGCGTACAATAAAGGTTAAAATTTATGTTAACGACAAATTACCCTTTTCAGAAAGTTAAGTGTTTGTTGTTGAGAAGTAGATACAGATGTAACGGCAACATAACTGATATTATTGAATGTATAACAACTGTATGTTTGACTAAAAGGAGATGTCAATTATAGGTAAACAACTTACCCTTCCAAATAGCAAGTAATAAATTCCTGTACCGAATTTTCCAGCTGCGTTCGGACAATCTTTCCATAATCAATCGGTCCTATAGCTTGTTCACATAATACGCGCGATCCACAGCAAACTGCGGCGTAATAGATACTCATTATCAGGAACGGAAGAAGAGCGACGCTACTTCCTAACCTCACGCAATCAAAATGATGAAGTTTAATTTTGTATAAATAAACACAATTTTTAAAGCTAAAATAGTCATATTTAAAAGTTAATAAACTGCTTAATAAAACTATGATTTAAGTAGGTTTTTTATTATAATATGCATTAACATTACTATAGATTAAATTCTTTTGGTAATATACTTTAACAATATCACATATAATTGATTATCACTATGCTTACTCGCAATACTCGAATTTATTATGATTATAAGCAATCAATTTCTATAATATTTACACAGAGTAAATTTCAACTACATATTTATATGTATTTGGTCAGTTAATATAGTAAATGAATAAGTCTAATTAAAATTTTTTCAAAATTATGAACATAGTTGTTGTAAAAAAATGGCTCCATTAACAATCACTTTTAACCCCTAAATTTTAGGATGTTTTTGTATTACATTAATCTTTTGATCTAACATGAAACTGTTAATTTGACTGATCTGTTATCAGACATAGGCATTTAATTGTTATGATACCCCAAACTATTTGAACCTCATCGGAATCCCCTGTTTTTAAGATGATAATACGAATCTATCTAATTCAATAAAAGCTATTTCGATATACTTTTCTATGAAAACGAATCTTTCTCACTGAATTATTTTTTGCCCTTTTAACTCGTCCTTCCTATATAATTAAATGATGAAATTATCCATTCCGCGTTAATCTAATTAGTCTAAAAAACGAGTGGTTTGTTCGATAACCAGTTCTAAAATTTCTTATATAATATTATTGGAACAACCTATTACACAAAATATATCTAGTGATCAGCGCTGATAAGGTCTCCATAGACGGTCATATATGTGTGTTTGCATGTAAATGCGCATGCAGGTGCCAATCATCAATTAAAGGCATCAATAACTAAAAATGGTTGACGTCTCATGAAAAATATTTTGCATATAAGCCCAATTTTATTTATAAATAAATTAGGATGGCCTATTCTCCACAACCGTAATGATTCAATGAGATCAGTGAATTTACATATTACTTTTATGTTGCTTCCGTTCACTTCTTATATTAAACACCCAAAAATCAATAAATTTATTGATATTCTTATTTTAAGGATTCTTTTTACGTTTCTTTGCAATTTAAGAGGCTTAGAGGAAAAGCTGGAATGGCAATTTAATAGATTCCTAAAAAATTAAATTTCTGTCAAATAAAATAAAATTCGTCATTTTTCGCAGATGAAAAGTTATTACGGGACCATTTGCTTGATATCCTACACATGTCGACAAAAACTTTCTATTCTTGGTGGTCAATAATAAAACCCCACTGAGCATTCGTTAATTCTTCACATTTTCGATTAATAAATTTGAAATAATTATATTTAAAAGCGTTTGACATAGGACAAAGTTTTTGAAAAAGCAATTTATTGCATGACACTATCTAAAAGCAATTGATATCTTTTAATCAGATGAGTTCTGTTTTTCTGAATTTTTGTTATTTTCAGTTGTCATAATCTTCCCTCTCAAATCTTTTATTCCTTCTGACAATTGACTTACGGTCCCGGTCGTCTACAAAGGGAAAAAATCGTACATTTGCATCGAGTGGCAATTGAATTTTTTAATAAAAGTACACTTAAACCAAAACGGAAATGCAGTGTATTTCACAAAAAGAAATATATTCACCAATTACAAACAAAGATGGTTATATATTTTTTTATTTTTACTGATAAATCATGCTTCTTAAATTATTCGAAAAAGTTAATTTGTTAGATCCTATTTTATACTTACTTCCATTTCAAGTTTTTCAACCTTGGCTAGTAATCCAACTTTTACAGCTTGTATTGCCTCAGCGATATTCTCGAGGCTTGCTTGAACACCCTGTAATGAAGAACTTATTACATTTACTATTTTAGTGAGAAATAGTCATGCGACAAGATATAACTTAATATTTTAAATACTTCATTTCAAACCAAAAATAATTCTCATGGATTTGTACATGGCGATAAAGAATAATTTATCTTCCTTGATCCACTGCGAAAAAGGTT
>CAADRB010000024.1:1026722-1142317 GCA_900708905.1 Hymenolepis diminuta
GGGATGGGGGCTTATTTTAAGGGGGGTAGTATTTGAAACATAAGGTGGTGAACATTTTCAATCAGAAAGGCCAAAATTTGCATTTTTTAGGCGAATGAACTCGGAGAAGAATCAAATCCGAGTTAGCACTGTAAATCTAGAAAAAATGCGAGTAAAGCATTTACTCATTTCGTCAGCTGGAGCAAGTGATAACGTTACTATGAGTTATCACTTAGTTATCTGTTAGAAGATATGATAATTATTTACCCCCGCTCCTAATATTTCTTCTATGAACAAAAATATATTTTCTTTCTTTATTTCCCCACCGATGAAAGGCACTTGATAATTATTCGTATTTGTTTAAGCCGATACCGATTGAGTGGAGTTTCGTTAATACACGCGTGTTGACTATAACGTGCCTTCTGATCTGCCGTGGATTATTAGCTTCTCTGTTAAGTTGCTATATTGCCGAGTTTTCTAGATTGTTGGCTCTGCGAGATTACTATCCGAACTCCTAGTTGGTTACGTTAAAGCATTATCCCAATTCTCTATCCTTTAGATGGAGGAAAATTAATTATGTTGGATATATTTTCTGGAAAGAAAATGAGTTCTCAGCCACTTCTTCTGAAATGTTTGAGGCAAAATATCGAATTTGGAAACGTACCACGCATTTACAAGTGGATTTAACGTAAAATTCAAGCATTGGAGATCTTTTAAAACAGATAAACAGTAAAATATTGGCAATTGTTACAATTTTCCAGTGAAATGGACCGCATTGTGGCTTACTCTCTGCTCTGTAATTACTTAATTATTAACAATAAAGCAGACAGAGAATTCAAAGAACTGAGAAGGACACATGATAATTTGTTTTATATTAATGAAAACTCAAGAGGAAGGAGGAGAAAGAAGACCGAAGAAAGGGGGAGAACGCAATAAACAGGTTCTTGCTCCTGACGTATTGAAACCGACATTTTAAAATAAAGTGCTAAGTCATCATATGATAAAGGCGAGTGAAAAACGACATACGGTATGCTGCAAGTGAGCTTTAGCCAGGGAGGGGAGAAATGTCGCGATTTTACTCGGTCTAGATAAGCATTAGAAGTTGGAAATTTTGTATAAAGACCCCTAAATGAATGTGTTTTTCAAGAATGTTTTTAAGAGGAATTTTGACTATAATCCTTAAAGATGTCTATATTTGATCAGTTATTTGAATAAATACTGGTTGCATTCTGATTGATAATGACAGTTAGCTATAAAATTACAAGTGTGAAATAGAAAATAATTTTATAGAATATCCATAAGTTCCTAACAATACTACATTTTATTAAAAACTAAAAATTAATCAATCAAACTGCATTAGGATAATAACAATTATTACTTAGAGTAATTAATTATGCACATTCTCTTATTTTTGTTGGAATGAGCTATCGATTCTTCTTCAGTTGGCCTTTATTGTGAGCGACTGTAGGTCGTTTCGGCTTTCTTCTCAGATTAAATAGTCTAATCGCGTTTAACTATTTTTGAGGAAATGGACGCAGAAGATAACAATGTAATATTTTTCAGTAAGATTTAATTTATTATTTCTATTATGCCTTTTTTAATAGATCAGGATGATCCGCCAAATCAACCGGCAGCAGACATTCGTGATTATGCTCGGCAGCTAAGTGAGCGCAGGAAACTTGAGGATCAGAAACGCAAAGAGGATCGATTCCTTCGACGTTCTCTCCGTCAATCAGAAAAGCTTCGTGCTTTAGCTCATGCTAAGAAAGTTGCAAAGGATTTTAAGGAGGTTGCAGCTGATCATAGTAATCAATCAATAGACTCAGCTGATGGTAACCCTCTCGTTGTAACCCTAAAATTTGTTTTAGAACCTCCGCTTACTTTTGAGAAGATTGACTATGGAGATTTTATTCGTGAATTACGTGAAAAACTGAGGAAGTATGATTCTGAAAATGGTGAGAGTTCAGACATTGATGATATCGATGATCGCGAATGGGAGTGGCTAGCAAACAAAGTTTCTAGCACATCAGTTCTACAAGCCTTCCGGCTTCATGATACCATTGCAACGGCTTTAGAGGAGGTTCGTGCTAAAATGGGTGATCTTCCCATGAATCAGTGGGCAGGTGATGCTGTGGCAATCAAATCTTTGGATGAAGTATTAGATGACCTTAGACATATTCCCCGCAATGAACGAAGTCCTGTTATGAACGAACTTTATAAAATTTTGCATAGCCCTCAGTTAACGGTAAGCTATGTTTTCAGGGTCTGTCTAAGTTTTCCTATTGATAGGCCGCTCTATCATCTTACGATGATGTTGCACGAGTTTGGTCGGAAATGCCAGAAGTTAAACCGATGGATGAACCCGCATATGATGAACTATTTGCGGATGATACTGTAGAACGAACCGTTTATCCCAGTCCAGTTGAAGGCTGTTATAAAATCCTAGCCGTTGACGACCAGGGTCACACTGTGACAACCCCTGATGGAACAACCCTAGTTAATGTTATCTTGCAGAAGAAGGATGAAGATTTCTTTGTAGGGTCGCTTATTCTTTTTTTCTAATCCTCCAATCTATAGGGAGCAACAGTTCGTTCTGAAGGTTCCGCAGTTGTAATTGGTCGAATTATCAGTGGCGGTTTGATTGAACGGACCGGTCTCTTAAATGAGGGTGATGAACTGCTCTCTGTAAATGGAGTCGATCTGATGGGCAAAGATATAGATCACGTTTCTTATATTCTGGTAAGTTAGGGTCTTTTCTGTCTCTGATTACCAATCAAATTTCACACAATGAATCACTGTACACATAGTCATGTGGTTCATTGTGTGTATGAGATTAGAGAGCACATTTATGCTAACATGAGCATTTATGATTTTCTCGCATTTTTACAGGTGCCATTAACCAATATAGGTAACATGTCATGCCAGATTGCTCCTACTTCGTCGTCATTTTGAGTTTATTTACCTATCGTATTTGCATGAAATCGATTGCTTAGTGGTAGAGGAATGCTTAGTCAAGATTTAAATACTTGAAATTGCCCATTTTTCTCTGTTTGTTTTTAGTCATCCCTTGGTGGACATATTGATTTGCTGGTTGCTCCAATCGTGCCAATAACTGAAGCCTCACTCTTCCAAGATGAACCAGTGGTAATTTGTTTGGTTTTTTTTCAAATTATTTTTTTATTCTTTAATAAGTGAAATATTCTTTATTTGGATTAACTAATGTACTATTCTGGAATCGATTTTTCCTGCACAATACATTTCATCGCCCATTCTTATTGGTTATTAGAATGACTAAATGAGCACTTTGGGCAGAAGCTAAATTGGAAAGGGTATCAGTTGTGGTTATTTTAAGTAAAAAATGTTCACCAGTTTCATACATTTCAAAACAATATCTGAATCTGTTGAAAGAAGATATTCTATCATTCATAATGGACAAGTAAAAGACATTTTGAAATCTCTTTATCTGAAGATTACAATCTCCTATTGTTCATTTAAATTAACGAATGTATTTAAAAATTATAATCACGATTCGACCTTGATACCAAATTTAGTTTATTTATAAACCCCAGTAGATTAAACTCAATGCCTGGCCTTAAAGTGGACTAATTACTAGGTAAGTTTTTAAGGAAGCTAAAAAATAACTGTATTTTGGAACAGTTTTCCGCATCGAAAGTGTTACCATTCTTATCGATATTATCTGATGGCCGCTGTATCACTTATCTCCATCCACTCGGACCCATATATGATATGATAAATAGACGAGATTTGAATGTTAATTTTGGTGTAGATAGTTTATATTGCATATCAGATTAGATATAAATTTTCGAGAATACTTAAATTAATCAACACAGAAATGCCTGCAATCCGACAGCCCGACCCTGAGCACAGTTCTTGAGCACTGTTTGCACTTGTCCTTGCAACGTTTTGGGAGGTACGCACCAAGACCCAGAGGGATCATGTTTTCAATAGATCACATCTTAATGTATACCCTATCGTGGTCAATAGATACGTTAAATGGGAGACTGTTTTCAGAATCCAGATGTCTGAATGTAACAGACATGAGCTCATCAACGTGGATGAGCCGGATAAGATTAAGAGGACTAACCTTTATTTGACCTCCTAGGCACATCTTCGAGCGCTGTTCAGCTACGAGCCGGCAAACGATATGTACAATCCTTGTGCAGAAGCTAGCCTTGCATTTGACAAGGGTGACATCTTACGTATCCTCAACACTCGGGATCCAAATTGGTGGCAGGCTTTGAGGTAAGTAAATTCAGTATTCAAATTAGTGTTTTAACAATAAATATTAACTGCTATGTTATCATTGAGGTTACATTGGGTTCACAGTTGGTCAGAACCAGTTAGAAGAAGGGGAGATATCGATAACTCTAGCGATGCTTCTTTTATTAAGAAAAGAAATTTAATTGTGAGAGTTTCGATATGTAAGAGACGATGTCTGCTGCTATAAAAATTTTAGTACTGCGAGTGTAGAAAGGAATGGCGCAGGATTGAAACCAGTGAGACGAAAATATTTATATGGACCTCCTAATAGCAATACAATATTATGTCTAAGTAAGTATAATAGAAAAAGAAATATCAGATTTACTTATTTTCATCATCTTTTAATTTTGCCTGATCTTGTGACTGCGTTGACTGACACTTAGCTGTTGTTCTCAATTTTGCATTAAACATTTAGTTCTATTTATTTTTCTCTGCGTGTATTGGTCTTGATAACTTCTTACATTTGATACCTAAAAAGGCTTTCATTTAGAGAATAAACTTAAAAACGACCTAATAATCTGTTACTGGAATTTCAGTACCCTGCTATGCATTTTTAGGCTGAGTAGTTGGAGCAAATTTTAAAAATTAACGTCTTTCTACATCAGCTGAAATTCAAACTTTAAACCGCATTTCACTGTTTCTGTTAGCAAGTCCGATCGAATATTTTGTTGCAGTCGGTAATGTGAGATCACCTGTGGAGAGCCGTCACTACAATTATTGGCTAACCAGGCAGCCAATCATTCGTCACATACTGAAGCCTATATGAGTAAATTTATTTTATTGATAAAACCCTTCTTTTGACCTATAGGTCTTCTCTTTTACTCTTTCTTGAGTCTAAGCAGCTGTAGCTTTAAAAAAGGGAAGATGAGAGGTTATAACATTTTCACTTTGTCAGAACATGATCGCAACTTCGATAATTTCTATTTATCCTGACCAATTTTGTCATCTAGGTAAATCTCGCTACGAGTATTCTAGCTGTGTTCCTCTAATCTGTTTCTTATCAAACCTTTTATATTCCCCTTAATAGCTAAATGGGCAGAAACTGTTAAACAGTTTGACTTTTGATCTACCTATACCAGATCGATTCGTCAGTAGCATCCAGAAATACCATGGGAAAGTTTTTTAGAGCTCCTCAACACGGGCCATTATATCTTTATAATATTATTGTTCCCATCTCTTATTTTCAGTCGTAATTTGTGGTTTCCATGGATAATCGTAGAAACAATGTAGAAGGTTCTTACTTGTTTATTGGACCTTGTTCCATTGCATTTAGATCTGAGGACAACGGTTTTAACTTCACGAATTATCAACTTGTTTACTTGGAAATCGAGTTTTTTATATCTTAAAATAGAAATCGACGTACGAAATCGAAATTCCTTGGCCTTGCATACTTAACATTATTGCATCTTTTGCAATTTGAACAGAACTGAATTGATTAGAATTTGTTTCGCTTCCAATTGGTTGTAATTTAGGCATTGTAATAATAATAGAGCAGTCGTAATATTTTTCCATCAGGTAGATGATTATTAACAAAACTTTTGTCGTTGATGTTTACTCAGATTATCGAAGCATATAAAAATAGTGAAGCAAGTTGAGAAAGTTCAGTCAGTTATGGGGTTATACTTATCCGTTTAAATATATTCATTTATATAATATCAATGTGTTTGTACGCGATATGCTATGTATCCTTGGAAAAACACTCCAAGATGTTATTTCTATCCTTACCACCGTGTCAGCATTGCACAGACTGCGTGTTCAAATCGCGGCAGGATCAAACATACAGAAGATGGAAGCATCTCAGGAATCTAGCGCCCTGTCTAACTAAGCTATCATTCGTCTAACCTATCAAAATCTTCACTACATAAAAGGACGACTTGTGACGGGCCCACAATCGACGGGGTAAAAGAGGTGGTAATTATGTAACTCTTAGAATAGGGAGGATCTCAGAGTGCCAAATGTAAGGGGCTTCGTGGTTAGAAGGGATTTATATTATCTAAGGTCACACCAGATTAATAACTCATCTTAAAGTAAAATACCTAAGCGTGTAATTCACATTGAACTAAATTGCAGTTGGTCATATGTCATTATTGACGTGGGTGGGTTTTGATGTGCAATGACGGATGAACTAGTTACAGTTAACTACATGACTAGCAGACGACTTTCTATTCAAATTATAAAATCCACATTCTGAATGATATCTCTTAGTTAGAGGAAGATGAAATCACTCAAAAGCAACTCTGTCAGGAAATAATTCCTGTTGATTGTGCGTTAACACAACTCATATTTGAATCATGTTTTACCTCCTTTTAAAGAATTGAAGAGGCAGGAACCGTAGGTATCTCCCGTGATATGGCAGGCCTCGTCCCCTCACCCTACTTCCAACGCTTCCGATGTCTCCTTCGCTTGAAGAATGCAAAAGCCTATGCTGAAGACGCAGCTGTCGGATACTCAGAATCAGAGGCCTCTTCCGAAGAGCATGAGGACGGTGGAGAGATTGATGGAGAGAACTCATCTCTGGGCACACCAAGTAATCTCAGTCTGTGGATATCTACCAATGCTACTACTACTACTAGTGATGGTCAGAGTTTCGATATTCCAGGTAAATTAAAAGAACAACACTATTTTTAAGTTGTTAGTTCTTGAGTAAAGATCCACGATTCAGGTATTGAATTGGTTGGCGACTACAAAGGACAAATTTATTGTGATAATATTTCAGACATCTTTATCTAACATTGATATATTGTATTCTTGTAATGTATTGTAGATTAACGCTAATCTAGGTGCACCTTACTCCGTTTTGAGATGTTAAACCAATTAACTTTCGGTGTACTTAGTCGGTATGTAGCTCACAGCAATTGTAAGTTCAGGCTTTAAAAGACCTAACTTTCCAAAGTTTTTCTCCTGCTTCAGTTTGAATCACTGAGCTTTTGTACCAAGTGTTCTCAAAATTGAGTAGTTTGTGACGTTTAATTATTTAAAACAGTAATTGTTTATAATTGGTAACTATAACGATGGAAACTTTCCATCATTTTTTAATACAAGAAATAATCACCAGAATGTATAAAGTGGTAAAATGCCACCCAAACTTCACAGCAGCATAAACTTCTCAACTTTGTGGCGCTGTAAACGCATAAAGGGAATGCGAAATAGATCACAGTTGATCATTTTCTATAGCATTACACGTAAGCAGAGGTCATTTTTTATAACCAAGTGAAACCTTACAGGATCTTTTTAAGCCGAAATATCATTAAGTTTCAAAATCTGTGGGTTCTACAATCTAGATAACCCAGTTCATTGTGAGTAATACTTTTATTGACAGAGTCCTAGGAACTTTTCCAAGTGTACTCCTCTGTAAGGTCACTCTTAACTATGTTCCCTTTACATCAAAGCATTTTCTTCTAATATTCTTAGTGTAGACATTTCCAAACTTACTTATGATCCATTTGCATTCCTTAAGCTGAAGAATATCTATGGAGTTCACACGGCGTGGGTCCGAAACAGTTGAAAAAACTTCGCAAAAAGCAATCTCGCAAATCGAAAATTCTAAATATGGTCACTGGTGGAAACAGTGGCAAAAGCGGCTATGGTGGTATCTTCGGTCGCACCTCTAACCGCCGTAACAATGAATATGAAATTTCGAAAGGTAATTACTCAATCTATAAAAATTTACGGTTGTCTTGCTTAATTAATAGTAAGCTGTTACTACTCTTGAACGAGTCTAGAGCGGTACTTTGCTGATTCGTACAGCTTAATTTTAATGTTATTACGTTGATTCAGGTTTTCAAATTGACGGTGGACAGCTCTGTAATTAGACTTATCAACTAGAAGTATATAGTTTATTTTTCGACTTTTGACCTCGAGTATATTGTGGCTGGTTGTTAAACGGACCTGGGATGAACCTTAGGGCACCCCCAGTTTTTATTTGTGTCTAGGTGAAAGTATAGTTATGAATGATTTTTAAATATTTTCCCTTGACAAGATTAATACTTTATGTTTTCTTCTCATTATATTATTATTTTAAATAACGCTTATCTATTTATTTGTCTATATGAACTCTTATGAATTGCGATTCACTGTACATAGCTCGAGCTGAAAGATAATAAGTTTTCGCTATAAAAATGAGACCTTGTGTATTCCTTTCTTCCTGGTTGGTATATCGGCCTGTAGATCCTAAGAATGTGGAAGCGCGAATTCGTACATTGCAATTCGGTGACCCCATCGATTTGAACTCTTATATTCCCTTGTGGTATAATATGTGATCAAAGCCCTACTATTTTAGGTACGTGCTGCAGTTCCTCAAACCCCAGATAGAGAGAGAAAGAGGATTTGATCAAGTCACACTAGTCGAGTAAACAGAGCAGATAAAATTTATTGATGCAATCAGTCATTTATTAATGTGATAAAAATAGGGTTTGTTCAGATTATGATTGACTGGAGAAGATTATACCAGTCATTGAATATGAATGATCATATAACGGACCAACTGATGATTGATGATTGGCCCCGTCATGCCGTGATCTAAAATGACTATGACGTAAATAGATAGTGCACGGCAAGGTATTGATTCTGTCTTCCCATCGTCTGATGCTGCCAATGCTTGAGCTACGATGAAATACCATTACCATTTTATAACACTATATGCTAACTTAATTCCATATGGAAAGAGAGCCTGCTTCGGTCTCTTTCAGCTAAAGAGACAGAATGAAGTAGCTGCTAAATGAGCTTAAGTTACCACTTTAGCAGCTAATAAATCCTAATTGAAACCTCGAGTGATGCTATTAGATATGTCTATTTTTGGCTAGTTTGGGGAAGGTCAGTGTAGTTTATGTAGATATTATCCATCTAGATAGATATAAAAGACATCATGTGAACTTCGCTATGTTAAAAATTTCTTAACTAATATCAAACAGCCGCTGGTCCGTCTATTAGATGGAGCAAACATCGCAGTGTGGTGAACAGCCACTGGATTTAATCGACCCAGTCGGTACATTTTGAACTAAACTCGCTCAAGAATCTAGGGAGTTAAACCCACAGATTTGAACTTTGGGTTTCGATAAATAAGGAGGGAACAACTGATTTAGCTTGAAGAAGGTCTCTCTCAAACTTGTTATAAATCCAAAGTATAGTCACTGTTCTTTCCATCTGTTGATTACAGAAAGATATATGGAACATGGACTGATAGATTGTCTTCGCATGCATATGCCTATATTTGGGCAATTAACCATTTAATCTCAATGACGAACCAGTTTCACAATCTTCAAGTTCTTATACTGTCTGTATGATATTATTGAAGTGAGTGTGCTTTAATTGCGAGATTAAACACGTTCACATAGTCTAGGGTGTGTAAACCCATTTTAAGACCAATATGGGTGTAGTATCTGTAATCTAAACAACCTTTCCTTTTAATTTTTAGAAATTGCCAGTCTAAATAAGACTGATGGTGATCAATTACGCCAATTAGTTGAGGAGTCTGTACGAGACAATATTCGTCGACCCAGCCTCTTGACTTATGAGTTAGTTGACCTCTACTACCCCCAACCCCAACGTAAACGCCCTCTAGTTCTCGTTGGACCAAAACATGTCGGAAGACAGCAGTTGATTGAAGGTCTTTTGAGGAGTGAACCGAAAAGATTTGCTATTCCTGTTATTCGTAAGTTAGACTATCCGTTTTCCGATTCATCCTCTTGTGAATGACGGTAGTTAAATACTGCTCTTTTCTGATAGACACAACCAATCCAGAAGCAAAATCGACCGAATTTCAGCAATATCAGGTGATCACCAAGCAGGATTTCCAACAGCTGCACAAAACGAAGGCGTTCGTGGAATGGGGTGTCTCCAATAGACATTACTATGGAACTAAGGTGTCCAGTATTGAAAGTATTGTCAAGGCCGGTAAGGTCTGCGTGATCGCCCTTCGACCTGACGTAAGTTAATTGGGATACTTCTGCACTTCAAGTTAAACAAAGTACGAATTTCAGCTCTTTATGCTACCTATGGCAGATTACAGCTTAAGAAAACATTGGTGAAGTATGCAGAAATCTTACTGAAGGTAAAAAATGTGATCTAAATAAGGAATTACTGTAGAATATCTCGTGACATGTCAATTTATGATGAAAGGCGGTTGAAGACACATTAAAAGTTCAGAATGGAGAAGAAGTAAACATCTTATCACATTGGCTGCCTTCGTCTCAAGCATGATGGGATTATAATTGAGTATTTTTTCCTATCCTATTGGTCCACTGCATATACTTATTAATCTTCGTGTTGGCAAGTACTTCCATATTGGCTCTTGAGGTTGCTAGCTTAGCCTACTTACGCTTCCCTAACAGCAACCTGTTTGATAGCTTACATAAGTTTGGGTCATCGCAACAACCAAGGAGAAAAAGACTTGAATACTTTTTTGACGGTGTGCGGGTAGAAGAGTTCCATAGACATGAGAAATATGCAATGAATGTCAAGGGAATTGATTGGTTGACAACTGGGATCAATCGATGATAAACTTACAGAAATAACTACTCAAGTAAATGCCAAATAGTAACCATAATTCAGTATAATTGGAGAATTGTCATTTAGAAGAGTAAGGTCATGGAGAAGAGAGTAAGCTCATTAATTTCACTATTTGAAAGCGCTCAAACGGGCAATTTTCCTAGAGTTCAGGATAATCCGCTTATTGGAAGGTATTTATAACGATTATTCTTGACTATGACCCACGAATAGTTTCGTAGGTCAAGATGTTAAATTGCCTTGAAAAAGAGCACGTTTAGTTAGATAATCAGAAATTAACCTTTCATTTTTTATTGCATCCTTATAAAATTGATGAAAGTTTTGCAATAGCGCCCTGATAGCTTACGACACAGCATGGAGGTTCCTTGGAACATTCCAAATGAAGATTTTGTTGATATTGGATTACTGAGTTGGATTTCCAGAGTTCCATTATTTTCAAACGGTGGGAGGTCAAAAAACTGGGTTTTCGCTCCATAAAAATTTCGCAGGACTGCTGTCATTCAACGCTGGACAAGGCGTTGTTCGAAAAGTTTAAAGGAATACGTTGAAAACCGTTTCATTGTCCTTTCTCCACATGAATTCTGAAGTGCCCACTTCAGAATATCAACGGATCGCCCTTCCTGATCATTAGATTGGGAATGGCATGATGGAGGGTAAAAGTGGGTGATAATATTGGCTCTAGCAAAAGTCTTTAAAGAGGCCCAAAGGAAATTAGGCACTGTTATCAATTACAATGGTTTCTAGTGGTCCATGATTTGACTGCCAGTCACCATGGTTGTTGTGATGGGCTTTAATGGAATAACTACGGCCACTTTGAGTGTGAATCTACAATGACAGGATATGAGGGATCATTGAGAGGCCTACCAAAATCGAAGTGTATGGGGATCATAAAGCTACACTTTTAGGTTCCTGATGTGGGGGAGCTTAGCAACTCGCTGGCATTTATAACATGTTTGGACAATTGCTTCGATTGCCTTGTTCATTCCAGGTCAGTATGCAAACGTTCTTGAAAGGGATTTAATATGTCTAACACCCAGATGACTGCTATAGAATTGTTATAATACAGGTCGCTTGAGTACTGAAGGAATAACGATACGATCTGCAAACATTAAGCATGAATTAACCACAGGCAGATTATCACGCCGTCTATAAGGCTGTAGGAGATCGCCCTTTTGAGTTGATTTTTGCCACCCCGTGCGAACATATTTCATGGCCTTCTTTAGGAGTGAATCTTTGGCTGTAGCCTTTTATGTATCAATTGCAGTCATTGAAAGTTTGTATACAGCATCCAATAACAATGGGCGTTACGTATCGCCTTCCATAGTCGGATATCCTATGACGGTTTCCTTGTCAGCTCACTTCTTATTGCAGATGAGACGGGAAAGGCAATCAGCTTGTCCAAATTTCGCTGTGTTCCGATTCTCCATATCGGAATCATGGCCAAGAAGGATGGCTGACCAACGCTGAAGTCGGCTTGCAGTGTAAATTTGAATACTCGTTTTGAATCCAAAGATAGAAAGAAATAGTTTATAATCCGTTAGCAGAGCTAAGTTTTGACAGTTGGGGAGTTTACGAAACTTGTTAACAACGAAAATGCTGACCAAAGATTCCTTTTCAATCTGGCTCTAAGTCTTCTAAGCTATAGTAAGAATTATTACTGAATTCTTACAACGGCTCTTTCTGAACCATCATCTCTGTTGTAAATGAACTGGTGGATGTAGCAGAATGCACTCGATCCAGGTCAGTCGGGACCAGGCGAATTAAGTTGAGAATCTGCTACATAATCTGTAGCTGAGATACTAATGTCCCGGTAGGTGCCGCTGCAGCATAGTTTCCCCGTCAGTTTGACAAACTCGCTGCAGATAGGAAGACTTGTTCTAGATGTGGACGACCCAATGATTTCCCCATCTTCCTTGAGATTATGGTTGCATCTGAAGCAGTATCTAGTTGTGGACGAATGTGGTTTCCATTGATCTGCAGATTCACATATCTCCGTCTATGCTTGGTATTGATACGGAAGGTAGCCAAGAGACCGTTAGATCTGAGGTATTTGGGTTTAGATTTATAGCGGGGATTATTTTTATGGAGAGAACTAATTTTTTCCTTGACTAGTCTTGATCTTGTTGTTGGTGGAGGATTCAGGACTACTGGAGGAGGCCTGTGTGCAGCAGCTTTCTTTGTGTGTAAACTTTCGACACTGTTTACACCGATACTTCTTGAAAGCACATTGTTGATGGGGCACTGATAAGGTAAAGACGGTTTTCGTTCAACAGAAGGATTCCCCATAATGCTACAAATTATGCGGATTGAGGCATGGACAAAGACATTTTGTGCACCAGACGCTGGCTTGGTGTCAGAATCAGTGAGAGCCGAATCACACTTGAGATCCGCCATCCTAAATCCTTCTCTGACAATTTTTTACAGGGTCACGTTGAAATTTCCTCCATTAGTTTTAACAAATGAGTTCTTAGTGGTAATCGGGGCTCCGTTTGAAATTCGAATATGAAAATAGGACATCTGAACTGGTCTTCTGTTAAGGTGCCAAAAATAAATTTATTACTATGAAAGTTCACAACCCCCGCCAAATCATACAAGTCCTCATCATGCTCGATTATCAGTTTGAAGCAGTTAAAGCGGATGTTGAGGAGGGAGAGATCTTTTCAATAACTTCTTCCATGATCCGCACAGTCTGAGAGTAATTGAGTTAATTAAATTCCTTTGGAATAACGAATTTTGAGTAATATATATTCGACAGGACCCGGTTTCTTGAGGAGGCAACGAATTCCTGTTTTTCTCATCCTATTTTATAATATTCAGCATGAAAGCATATTTATGTTTATTGCTTCACGACTGCAAAAGATTGATCTGATTTAAGATCATAGATGAACTCGGGAACATTTTTGGTGATATTTAAAGCAGTTGCACGATCGGGAATTTCAGCAAATGCGGGAAGTTTGGTTGAAAATAGTGAAGTAGCATAGGGTATTGATGTAGTAGAAGAATCCACTTACTTAGCAAAGGGGCTTTTACTTCTGCAGCTAGACTGTTTAACATTCCAAACAATTACGAAAATCTGCCGATTGTTGTGGGACTTGCAAAGCTTGTTTTTGGTATTATGGTAAATGTGAGAGAATTTCATTATTGCTGTTCGCCACTTTTTAGAGCCTTATATAGCCTCCCAAACATGCCACAATTCTCCGAATTGAATAATAGCACGGGAGTGAGTGAACTTTCTAACTCTCCTCCAAATTATATCAATCAACGACCCACAATTTCAGTGTATTTTAACAATTATATAAAATTTGTAATGATTAACAAACATTGCAAATTGTTGCTTTAATTTCTTTTGGACAAAACATTCGATTTTATCCGGCACTCGTAGATTCAGCCAAGGTTTGTCGCCATTAGACTATCAAAATCGGTTGGGTTGGAGGATATACCAGTGGTTCATTGGTCCAGATGTTCCCGACCATTCTCTTATACTCCCAATAAGTATTTAAACCTCGTTATTTGGAAGTAAAGATTCGTACCATCATCCGTCAACTCCATTGTCAATCATGGAGGCTCCTCTTCTCAAATTTCTTTGCTTTAAAATGGGTTGCTGTAAGTGAGGTGGTCACAAATCTATGGAAACAGATGATTTAAAGTCAACGCTCTTGTCCTTATTTCTAAATTATATCTCAAGTATTATACTGATAGTGGTACTAAAGTGCAATTTCAGCCTAAGTGAAGCCGAAACGGACCTTCTACTGCATTCCATCCAGACTGTCTCAGTTGATTTCGACTTTCTTTTTAGTCGATTCGAGCAATCAGAAGGACGCCTTTCCTGCCCTGTGTCATCTTCGTTTCACCACCAGACAATCTGGACGAAATGCGAAAGTTGAGCAAACAGTGGATCAAATCCAATGCTAACATTTCTGTAAGTGTTCTCTAAAAAAATTTCTTGAGTTATTAAATCCAGACATTTTCGTGGTAAAGGCTTTAAGAGTTGAGTTTTATGAATTTGGCACACATCGTAAAAATTGTAAAACAGGAACTTATATTTTAAATTAATTTAGTTAACTTAGCGAAATTGCCCTTGCTCATTGAAGAAAAAAGAATTCTGCAACTCAAATTTGAGGAACAAAATACTGCCTGGGACCGGTCTGATCAGAAACTCACATTTCTTCATCTTCCCTGTTGATCAATATTAATCAGTGCAGCTGTTCTTTTCAATCACTGGACGCAGTCTTTGACTTTTGAGCTTTGTCCGCTAGCTAATGAGCCGCTAGCATTTGTATGATGACTTTACATTCACTTTTCGATTTGAGCATTGCCCCTTAGATGCATTAACTGATTGATAAAATTGGGATATATTGCTGTTTAACTTCAAAGAACCATTGAGCTGTTGTGTGTAAACACAATTTCTAGTGGATACACCGTAATTGAATGAGTTCCGATGGCTGATATTTCATTTCAACGGGTGATATTTTACGCGTGAATCCTTAAGGTCCTTTGTGTTGTCATTTTCGGAACCACAACCGCAGTCGCATTTAAAAGATTTAATCTGGTGTTAAGGAAAATTATGGTCAGATGTTTTGTTTTCCCACTGGCCTAAATCTCAATGACATCTTTTGCTTTATTCTTTCAGGACGATGAATTGAAAGCCTGTATGGAGGAAAGTCAGAAAATGGAGCAACACTACGGTCATTTCTTTGAGTTTCTTATTGTACCTCGAAGTCCTGACACAGCTCTATCGGAACTCAAGAATGTCGTCTTGGAACTCGAACGTAGACCTCAATGGGTACCAGCACAGTGGATTGATTTAGCATGGCAGGTGGCAGCCCAAGCAATGCGGGAACATGCCAACAGCGATAAGGTCCTCAATGAGAATGCCAACAAACGTGAGTCTGGTGTAGTCGCTTCTGGATAGATGAGTATTGTGCGCTCTTCTTGGATTGTCTATCATCTTGATTTGTTACTTATTTGTTGATCTGATCTGATTCGAACTGTCTTCTTAACTTGTGATAATATAATTGATTTGTAATCTTAATGCTGTTTGTTATGCTTTTTTTTAAACTGACCTTATTTCACAATAGAAAATCTCAAGACATTTGAGCTTAGTGCCGTTTCTGCATAAATGTCTTCAAGTTAGTCAATCTGGAACTCTCTTATGGAAACTTAGACTGATGGGTATTCGTAAACGAATGAAGAGAGTTTGGTGGTGGTTAAATAAAACACATGCATATAAACTTCGAAACTTGACTTGGCAAATGATGATACTTTGAATGAAGTTCCTTAATAACCGCAAGGTAGACATTGTTTTCCTTTTAATTACAAGGAAGCATCTCAACACGGGAAGCGAAAGAAGAGCTTGATGAGTCATATGCAAAAGTAAGTTCGACTAGAAGATGACATTAAATTCAAGGTATCAATAAAGTCTTACGTTGGGTCACGCAATTCTTACTTAATTGTGCAGTTCACATCATTATGACCTCATGTTTTAGAATTCTAAGGTCATGATATGAACTTCAGTTTTAGACTAAGTTAATACCCATGACGCGCAGAGCCTATTGATCACTTGATTAGATTGAGCAGCTGGTCAGGCATATATTTGTCTCCTGGATTTGGAAACTTATTGTTTTTGCTGGATTTTTCAAGTCGGTTCCTTCATAATATTTTGAGCTATAAATGTATGCCTTAGAAAATTGTTTTATGATGTGTAAATACGGGTTAATGCTTATTTTGCCAGTTATGTAAACAAGTTTGTTACTTTATTAAATAAAAGTCAATTATTAGTTTTTGCGGTTAATATTCAATATGAAAGTATTTTACTTCTTCGCATTCGACCATTTTTCATAAAGTTGTATCGGATTCCGAGATTTGTCTATTTCATAAATCACAAGCTACTTATTGTGTTTTAAGTAGCAAATTTTACATTGTGATCAGTGGCTGTATCAAATAAAACCCTGTCAAATTCTTGAATTATTTCTCAATTTCAACTAATTTTAACACTTAAATGCTACACAAATTAGCCGAAAAGCCAAAGATGTCTTAAATGAAGTGACGTAGTTTGTTACCTTGATTTCATATTAATACTTTCCCAATGTTACAGTCTTCAACAGGAACAATATGTATATTTTTGAAGTCGAAAAAATTACTCTTAGCCTTTTTAAAGAGCTAAAATAGCAAATAATTATAAACACAAATCGGACTGATTTAAACTACTCATTAGTGCCTTTAATGCTTTAATAGGATCTTTCAAATTTACGTTTATTTTGTATTCTTTTGCATTATTTTAAACTCTTGAGCTTTAGTTTAAACTGTCAAATAGGTTGCATTATGAATATTAATCCAGGATATCCCACTAAATTTTTAATGTAAAATTTACTAATGCAATGAGCGACAACAATTTCAAATATGAGGAATCAAATCACAGCATAGTTGTTAAACTGCACCGTACATAAATGTGTGTTATCTACCTCGGCTAGAGCGAAGAGATCAATTTGACTTTTAAATGTAAGTATTTGAAGTCCAAGAGTTGTTATAAATTTAGGGGATCTCTACAACCACCACCATTGATTCCGACCTAATCATAATAAATCATCGCTAAGTTGCCATTATATTAAATAAGGAAACAGCGAGATCTTACTAATATAAGCGATTTGATATGTGCACTTTTCTCCGTATCAACAGAATTAGAAATAAAATGAGAAATTCGAGGGTCCTCTACCAAGTTACAGAAATTCGAAATTTTAGCTAAGGACTTTCTGATCAACTAGTGGTGCACGAAATAAAAATGACGTTGTTACTGGAATAATGCACGCATTCAGTACAAAAAGAAGTATTAAAAACCTCGTTAACCAAAAAAGTAAAAGGGTTTTTAAGTAAGTGAAAAATATTAATGGTTATAATCGGCGGCTATATTTTCAACTTAGAAAGGGAAAGAAAATGTCATTAAACTCCCTCGATTGGAAAACGGGCCTGACGGCATTCATTTACTTGATTTCGCCGGTAGAATTGATTACATTAATCTGTGAATTACTGTAACGTGAAAACAATTTTTCTGACTTATACTTTTTCGAATGATGGGATGCCTAATGGTGAAATATTAAATAGTCGCAGATTCCTGAAGTAACTGCACAACCGAACCCACAGCATCAAAATCTGACGCAAGTTTCGTGCAGATAGGTGGCTTTGTAGTTTGCGCCGTTTGCAACCGTAATGTAAGAAATCAAAAGAGGCGAGAATTAAGAGGCAGAAACTAAAGCTTCTTGCATATAAGACTTCTTTTTGAGGAAAATATTATTTTCTGAAGGGTGGGAAGAATGAAGCTTAGCCATAAAAATTTTATTGGGGCATTCTTTTAACTTAAATAGTTGATATTTAAAATCTTGACAATTAAAAAATGCGACGAATTTTAAACATTAATGAACATATTTTATGGGTAAAGTATTAACCAACACGAAATCCACATTTTTCTGTGGATTTCGTGTGTGATATTACATTATTTTTACTCGATGCCTGAAAAGCTATCATTGATAGAATGCAGAGTATACCTTGATATGTATTGAGCATAAATCATAAATAAACTTTACATTTCGAGGGCATATTTTATCCTAAAATGCATCCTAGTCTAATATTTAATGTTTAACATTAAATAAGACCTTTTAGGCTTGCAATATGCGGATTTATTAATTTAACTATCCACTTAAGAATAATTAAAGTAGGATATTTTCTATTTCCCAATTTTAAAAGTTAGTTAAAAATGGGACATAAATCTATTTGAAGGATTTGGCTTCCGACTTTAAATTAATATATATATGTATATGTATATATATATATGTAACCCTAATCAAAATATATATTACGAAAACGGGAATAAAGTCACTTTCATAATCTTTGAATTAATATCTATTAAGCATCATTAATCGATATCATTATATAATGATCTGAATAACTTTTTATTAAATGTTTATAATGAATTGCTTCGTGGGGTTGATTAGTGATGGCCCAATTGATGGTTTGGAGATGAATAAAGCTATTTCTTTCGGGCATGTTAAATTGCATTTCCATTTTGTTGTGAATTTATTTTAACGAAAAGCAAAGATAGACAAAAAGCAGTATATTGCCAATTTTTAGATAAATAGAAGGAAGGTATTTAAATTATTGTTGACTTAACTCCAATTTACGAATAGAAACCGAATCGTTGAAACTATGTTTCATTGGTCACCACAGTTTTAATACTTCATTTTATTTTTGTTAAAGATACGTTTCTGCTATTTAAATACTTTTATGTTTAGCCAACAAATATTTCATGCAAACTTCAGTGATAAATAAGGTTCTTGAGTCGTGTTTGTGGAGTTAATAAAAGTTCATTAGTTCAACAACATTTTTATCTTTTAACTCGAAAGTTGTGAGAACCAAATAAGACAAATTTTGAAAAGACACAAATATGGCAATAATACAAAGTGAAAATAATATTTCTTTTCAATTTTATTAATGGTATTCGAAAAATTATTGTTCTGATTAATCGAGTTTATTATTATTTATTATAGTTTATGGATGCAGCTAATCATTATATCTCAGGCTTTTAAAATATTTTTAATCAGCTTACACTTAAAAGTTTTTTTTTCAATTCCAAAATTATCAAATCTGCTATTCAACTCAGGTGTTAATTCGGATGATATTTTAAACTGATTCTATTTAATGTAATTAAAGTTTGATTTTATAAAAACTTTCATTTTCCGAATCTAATTAACTAAATGACTTGTTGATACAGGTGAAGGGAACTCGTGGACGAGTCAAAAGCATCAAGTAATTCTCAGTACTACCTTTTAATGCCAGAGAATTGGAAATTTCTGCCAATACGTAATCTTATGGGTATGAACCCCTTGATTAAATTAACCACTTATAAATGTGTCATTGTTTTTAACAACAAAGCATTCTTATTTTAAAAACAATGATTTTCATGAAGGTGCTTTCAAAGAAGTAGGCAGAATTGAGATGAAACTCAACATTTCGTAGGCTAGTTCATTTGACTTGTTTAAAAATGACACCTTTTAGAAAATATCAGTGAGAAATTGCAGCATATACACTTCTGTAGATAAAACTTAAAATTTCAAAATACTGGCCTGATTTGTACTCTCTCAAGTCAAAAAATTGATCACTTGTCATTCTTTTTCGAAACAGAGGTCAATTGGGAACATTTTTATACTTTGGTATATTAAGATATTATAATATATCTACATTAAAGTGTTGTACCTGGATTCTTTTACCCGTTCTGCGGCTGTTATTTTGAAAAGCATTAAAGTAAGAAAAGAATTACAAATACTGATGTCGGATTCTCAGCTTAATTTCCAATTAATGGCCAGAAGCAATTGGTAAAATATTCTCAAAAATATTTCTAAAAGCAAAATCATTTCAAAACTTCAACATTTTAATTAAGATGCGTGGAGGCTTGCAAGGTTTACGAATAATTTATTAATGCGAATCCTCTTTAGCATTACTCCAAGGAATTTTGAAATTTCAGTAAAATATGATGCTAATTTTACTTCCCAAAACAAATAAATTGAGATTTTTTTGCAGGTTATTTCTTGAGTTTAACCGATCGGAACAGGTGAAATGGCAATTACTTTAATTCAATTAATCTAGTCTTCCCATTATCAAAGGACATGCTGACTGGATTGCTTAAAGTGGAAGACCGTTTTGTATACGGGCAGTATTCACAAATTTTAACCAATGAAAGACTTTGGTGAGCTCCCTATTTAAGATCCGATTGGACGAAAATGAAAGATGCTATTTTTCTCCTTTTGCTTGCTCAAAATGGTAAAATCAAAATCATTAGCAGAAAATTTAGAAGATTTTACAAATTGATTTGAGCATTTGGAGCTTAACTTTATTAATTTAAATTTGTCATAAAAAGCTTGATTCTTTTAAATTTATGTTTGCAAGATTTTTATCAAAAGCCCTCTATAAAATAAAATATATTTCATTATGTTTGCTTTTATTTCTGTAAATTTCGTGACTACGTGAATTTCATTTTTTTCCGTTAAATTATATAAAAATCTCCTGCCCACCGATTGGTTTGTTTTTGTCATCTTCACTTCATTTCATAAATGATAAAATTTATTACTATTTTCGTTGAAATGGAATTCTTGATGAAGCTTCATTTTGAAGTCTCATTGTTTTAATCGTGCACAGTGACGTATATCAATTCCTACCTGGCAATTAAAATATGGGATTTATTAAGTTATTATTGGCCTTCTTGCACACGTAGACACATATTCTCTAAATAAAAGCAAAGATTTTAGGCAAATCGTTTTAATTAAATGAAGACTGCGTTTTAAAAATTATCACGATTTATTTAATGAAAAAATGGGACTGAAATTTCATTGGAATTCCAAAAAACAGCTCGAAAAATAGCAAATTTGGGACTTCGTCAGTGGAATAATAGACTTATAAATATTCCACCCAATTAGAAAAAACAAAAATATTTTATGATTTCAAATATATTCAAATAATGCTCATTTTTATTGTGCAGCGTGGATAGGTTTATGTAATTTAAAAATTGGCAATTTTTAATTTTTCGTCCCGGTTCCAATGCAACGAGTTTTATAAAAAAATTAATTGTTGTACACTGTTTATATTAATATTTATATATATATACTATACATTTATTTTTGAATTAAAAATATTTATATAAAACGCTTAAACTAAGCAGAACTTTCCCTAGATTGGTAATCGGTCATGGGGCTATGAGAGAAAGATCACTGCGGGTGTTTTGCGGTACGTCTTCCGGTTTCATTTCAGAGCTTTCTGGAATATAAGAAATTTTGTTATAGAAATAAAATTTAAGCTCTTTAGAAAATTTGTTTTGCTTTAAATTTCAGTAGCACCTCTATTTAACAGTCACTTTTGCACTTATTGCCATGATTTAGAAGGACTCGGTGAGAGAAAAAATAGAGACAACATTGAAATTTTGCATTTAGAATTGATTTCATGCTGATCTGACTTCACAACCAATTTTCCGTCCTGAGATCCAAAGGATCCAGTATCTTCTGTCAATGCATAACAATAAAACTAATGTGATCTTCACTCAGCTTTGAAAATTAACTTTTTTTACTATAAGAAATGCATTTTATTTGATAACAAAGATCATTCGGGATTAATAGTTGGCAAAAACGTTTTTACTAATATGTCCGGACTGGGGTGCATTGAAATTATACTAAGAATAAAAAAATATTTAAATATTATTTAAAATAATTATTTAAACATTTCGGCTACAAGAACAATAAAAAGTTTGTTTAAATAGTTGACTGATCATCCATATTAATAATCTGGATAGTAAACGGTCATGAATTCAGGAGACAAATGCAGAAGTTCAAGCACTGGAACAGTTGAATATGGAGCCGCGGGCAATACACGAGAACTGAAAACATTCAACTTAGTTCAAGATATCAAGTTTCGTATCCCGACTTTAATATCCACTTCTACTCTTTTCGTTTAACCTATATCTTATTATCATCTGTGTTCTGCTATTTTCTTCCTATGAAAAATTGTTAATTTTAATAAAGATTAAAAATATATGTCGATTTATTTAATGAAAAATATTTCACCGGAAAAATCGTCGAAAATTGATGACAGTAATGCAAGTACAAGACCCAAGGTCGTTAAACGTAGGAGTTCGGGCTGTTATGATAAATAATTATCTTACCAGTTAGAATATGTGAACAGATGATAAATGCAGATGATCTTCTGGATCAAAAATTATCCAGAAAGCCTATGGAAGTCAAATGATTGCCCATGAAGAAGGGAAATAAATCTACCCCAAATCTCACCATCAAAAATTGATATGCATTGATATATAAAAAACCAACAATAAAATACATCTCATAAATACTTACACCCCTCCCCCTCCCCCAACCTCTCCTTTAATTTCTACAGGAAAAGAACAAAACATCGGAATTTCAAGCTTAGACAAAATCAGCTTTTTAATTTGCATTTGATGACAGTCAGTATTGATTATTTATTTATTTTATAAATAGAACACTCTCCTTAGGCAATAGGCTTATTAACTACTGTTCTCTCAATTGAATGCCCAAGTATGAAGAAGGAGCTTTCATGCGATTACATATATCCGCCAACTCTGGCTGAGTCGATAAAGCCAAGGTGTTAACAGGGAGATAGCGGCAGTAAGGTGATATAATGCGGTTAATTTTAAACAGTTTAATTTACCACAACCGTATATAAGTTTCAGCGCATTAATGTGCATTATCAAATAAGATTTTAATAACTATCAATAAATTCAAACAAACTTTAATCTGACGGTCGAATACCTCTTTTGATCCATTTTACATATGATAATTACCACAGTCATTTTGTTAGTTTACTGTCACCAACAGCTCGGTAACACGGAATGTGAAAGTTGTGAGGCCACATTATCTTATAAAATATTGTGGACATCCTCTGGTTAGGCGGACTTGAACTGAATTAAAATGAGGAATTAATCAGGTACCACCAAATACAAAAATTTGCTTTCGAAAATTAAAATTTCTTAAAAACCGATCCCTAACCATACGTTTTTAAAAACGAAAATCAATGAAGTTAACAAGGTCAAAAAGCCTTATCCCATTGAAGTCATGTAGGAAATTTCGTCCTAAGACTGGGAAATTCCAATTAATTTCCCTCTTCACCAGTAAATTAAATATTGACCGGTTTACCCGAGAGTATCCTTGATGCGACCTTCTGTACCCAAATTATAATAATGAGTAATTAAAAACTTGCATTTTATAAACCCGATCCTGCAGACTCGTACTTTTTTCCCATGTGAATGCAACCTGAAGATAGAGAAAATGTAAGAGGATGCATAAAATCTGATTTAAATAATTATTCATTTACTATTAAAATTATGGGATTGTGGAATTGAATTTGTTATTTATTTGCTAAATCAATCGATTTAAGTACTATTAAAATATATTTATTGCTGCCTAATAAACTTTACAAGGATCAATATTTGTGAAATCAAAATGGGCTCTTGCTTTGTAAGATGTTCGATTTTTCATTAATTAAAAAATAATTACAGTTATGCAATTTAAAAGAAAGAAGTAAGTAAGTAATATTTCACTGAGTAGTATACACCTAACGAATCAGTCACTTCACGCCTTCTGATGGTGGCCAACGGTAACAATAATTCAACCAACTTCAACGAAGTGCTTTGTAAAGTTTTTCAATTAATTTAACCCCACAAATTTTAATCTTTCCACAAAATCAAATGCAAGAAGATGAATATGAGAGCATTGATGCTTCAATAAAAAAATATTTATTAATTTAAAGTGTTTATATCCATAACAAATAATTAATTGATCATTAAAGGCTGTGTTTGCTTAAAAAAGGAAATCAGCATTGTTGAATTTGTTTAAAACAATTTTTTTTTCGAATAGAAAATTTTTCAAAATTATCTGCCTGATATTAGTCTATCACTTTTGTTTAATAAAATTGAGCGCTTGGATTTGATACGCATTTTTCCTTTAAATCCAGTATTTCGCATATTCAAAATATTTCATACTAAATTTTCTGCGACACTATACTTGTATAGCTTGGAGATTTCACATAAAATGTAAATTTATGTCTCCAGTTATATTTAGTACTTTACTGCACGAGATTATTTTTCGTCTACGCGAATAAACAAATTTCCTGAGCATGTGATTGGTTCTACTCTAACCACTGAGAAAGGAGAGGCCCACGCTCTTAGTGCTGTCAATCAATGCTAAAATGGCATTAGAAAAGAGAGAAATCCCCTTTTAAACAAAATTATCTTCATTGCAAATCATTTTCCGTCATTTGCTCATTTTCGCAGAGTCAGGCGACCAAAATATTCAATATTTTCTCCTACAAAAATTGAAATCATTTATTAACGTGGATTCTGTTTTATTAAATGGATATCTTTAGTTTATATTATAACGTTATGGAGGGGACACATCGATCGAATAGATGGAATAAGTCAAGTCACTCATGTGGTCAGATCAGTTCGGGGGTGGCGGACAAGTCACCCCAGTTTATTAATTGGTAAATTAGGTTTATATACAAAACATATCTTCGTTGGACGTCTGTCATGCCTCGTCGTCGGAGTCTCGGCGTGATGATAGACACCCGTTTAGGTACCTCTGTGCAAACACGCAAACACACAGCGGGACCACCTGTGGACACTATCTCGGAGATCTTATCGCCAGTCAATCATTTCTAATCACTAGGTGATGATAGACATCCGCTGGCTGTAGCAGTTTAAGTAAACTCTATGGATAGCTTTGACTTGTAGCATACAGCATTTGATAAATTAATGATGTTATTAGTAATCAAGGTATCAAATTGTTGAGTCAAAATCGAAACATGTATAAGAATTCGTAAAATAAAATGTGGAATCAGTCCATAAGCTTTCTGTGGCTTCGACAGAATTCGCTTCTTCTTAACATGTTTAGTGATAATAATACAAACTTAATTTGCTACTTTTCACCGTCGGAAGGCGACTGTAAAGAAGTCAAAATGAAAGCAAAGAAGGAGAGTTGATGAAAGTAAAAAAGTCGCCATGATATTAAAAGATCGCATAAATTTGATCATGTGATCAGTTTGCGCGCATTTGACTTCTCTAAAATAGCCAGTGCTTCTTCGTGTTGTATCATTACAAAAATTAAATTTAGAAGATATTCCCTATTACCTGAATGAAATCATCTTTGCCTCGTTTTGAAATAGTCGAAGATAAGATTATATAATGATACTTCAGTTTATAATAATTCTGAAATATTCAACAGTGAAAGTACCATTGAATGTTAACATTGATCCGAAATAACTGACATTCTGTACAATTTTTCCTCAACATGGTCCTTTACTGAAGGGAATCAGAAGGGGGGAATTCCGACCAGATCATGATCTGATAAGGGTTGATAAATTCGTGAGAAGTAATATTTGGCGAGGAACGAGAATAATTTTAAGAGTGATTTTATGGAAACGAACAAAATTTATCTCAGTGAACGTGAAGATATTTGGAATGTTAACGACCAGCTAGAAGGAAATGAGGATATGAGAGCCAGAAGCGAATACATGGACAAAATTATAATAAAAACCGTTCGTGAGGTAGGACTGAAGAGTGAATTGTCATCTAAAAAACCCCATCAGGATAATCAGGTACCTGATTATCAGTATCTGAAAAGAATCACTTGCCTTCCCAACCAATGAAAAAATGAGGTGAGGTGAAAGACCGATCCTTCTTGATTAATAAGCACTGAACATCATAGACAAGCATTCACTGCAATATTGGGGAAGAATCATGAAACTTCAATTTTGAAGTGTGAACTGCCTACTTAGTAGATATTGTACAACCCGAGTTCAAGAATCAAGTGAATCAAGACTCTTTGGGATCTTGACGTCGCTCTCGGTATCATTTTGAACCCCTCTCCCTTAACATTCGTTGGATTTACTGTGATTCAATGCCATTTGCCTACTACAAATGTAATTGTAAAAATTTTGTTGGGAAGATAATAATGCTGAACGGTCTTATTGGATTTTAAATGTATTAAACACAGAGAATATATCTTAACTGGGGCCAAAATATGGCAGAAATAGCTCTGGATGGTCATTTTAGGTACGCGGATGATTTATCTGAGATAAAAAAAGTTTTCTCAGCCTTGTCAAAGGGCTGTTGATAAAGTGATCGGTCTAATTATTGATTAATCTGAGTTTATTCTGCATAACATGGAGTAATCACCCGTAATTGACAGTTGATGTTTGTGTAAATTTGAACATCAAAAGTGCCGAAAACCACACCTTGTGTAGTTCCGGTTTATTTTAAAAACCGCATTGTTTAAAGCTCAAGATGAAAGTAAAATTAAATTGAGATCGTTGTGCTTTTAGTATTCTAATACAGTCTTTCCACGTTAATATCAAATGAGTCTGCAAAATAACAGTATTATTACCCCTCCGAAAAATGTGAGAAGACTTATCTTTCCCCTGCGAAGGACGTCAGATGACGAATTCCCTTGAAAAATCCTGCGACCAAGCCTCACCGAAGAGGACATCGTTTTCAATTTCTATGGAAAGTTGATCTTCTTCTCTTACACAGATGTAAAGTTCGATGCTGGTGAGAAATAGTTAGTCTGAAGACACATTTATTAATATCAAAAATACAAAATTGGTTTGATAAAAGTGTCTTTATCTGATATAGAGATTATTGACCGCAGTTAAATAAATAAGAATCCTTTTGTGAAATATGCTGCGTACGAACCTTCCATTCATGGAAATCCACATCTGATGAAATCGTTCCTCAACCATCCTGAAATTCCCACTCGATCCGAATAAATTGTTTAGTATCCAGAATATGTAAGTTTTGAGGAGGCATTAATCAAAACCTTTCAAATCGGATAACTCTTCACTTATCAGGAAAAAATCTTCATTTTTCTTTTTATAATATTATTAATCATCGATACTTTATTCATTTTGTAATTAACCGCGAATAACTGTGATAATTCTTCGTCATTACCATGATATCGACCTGTCGATTTATAAAATTGCTGGTCTAGCCACGTTGATGTTGTTACGATCTACAAGTGGATATCCCAGTCAGAAGAAGGAATAATGTAACCCATCGTTGTTATAACAAAAACTAATTACAATTTACTGTTTTTGAGTGCTTACTGCATTCAGTTAATAAAAATAAACAATATTAAAATTAATTTTTATTTTAATAAATGGAAAGAAAAACGTAAAATAAAGTGTTAATTTTTGGAAAGAGAAAATATTTTATAATGTTTTTTTGCCCTAACAGATTCGTCTGTGTTATCGCACATCCACGAGCCTGGCGAAGATTTTGTAAACACAAAAAACTTAGCAGAGTACAACCGGTGTACATATTAAATTACTTTGAAAACAAAGTGTAATCATTAAAATAATGACATTATAAAATCAAAAAATCAGAAAATAATAGAGAGAATTAGTTTGAATTTATAAAATTAATAATTAATAACAAAAATTATACTCAAATTAACTGATAGTAACAAATGCGAGGAATCAAGGATAACGCTCATTGATTGGGTGGAAGTGTGAAGAACATGGTAATTCCAAATCACTCCCAGAGGACAAAAACGTCTCCCTTTTTTCCAATATTCGAGATAATGGAGCCATCTATTCCCTCGTCACATTATAAAATACAGGAGATAAAAATGAGGCTTACTATAGCATTAACGCAAATATTAGAGTAGTTAATACACCAGTGCGAGAATTCATGTAATCCGGTATTTAAAAATGGTTAGAGTTCATGAATTACGAGTGAACAAAGTAGTGATCATTTAAAATTTCAACAGAAAAAGTCAATTCATTAAACAATTTTCTAAATCCCTAACATGCCGGTCATAGGAGTTGATGAAAGTGGGAATAAATTATTTGCAGTAGAGAAAATATTAAAGAGAAGGATACGAGATGGAGGGGTACAATATCTCATTAAATGGAAGGGATATAATAAAAGCATTTGGGAACCAAAAGAAAATCTCAAAACGTGGGATGAACTTGTGGAAAATTATGATAGAGAACAAGCGAAGAAAAGGAAGACAGATGTAGCTAGTAAACGAAAATATCCTTTTCATCGTGAGTGTAAGAATGATTTCCAGGCGACAGATATAATTCCCTTCAATAAAGAAACTGATGATCGGCAGACATCGTCAAAGAATAAAATTTTGTCGGGAAAAAACAAGAAAGGAGCGGTTAGAAAGAAAGCTACGGACAACACTACAGGAGCGACAGTTCTTGAAGGAAAAGGAGATGCAAATATCAATAAGTCTCTGCATAAGTTACCCTCAAAATCCCATATTTCATCAGAAAACTCCGAGGGTCTTTTGGTGTGCTTCTTTGAAGATGTAGATGATGAAGGAAACAGCTACTTCAAAGTAATGAGGTAGGTTCTATCAGCTGCTTATATGAATATTTTTAGGAAGGACAATTATTCGTTCGAGAGAGTGAGTAGAGAAGAAATGATGAGAAGGTTTCCAAAAGATTTTAAGATGTATTGTCAAAAGATGGATGAGGAAATTAAAAGGTACTTAAAATAATTTTGACAGTGGATACGATAATTTGGTGTTTATTAAACCCTTTTACCAGATGTTGGAGAAGAGGAAATAGCATTCTATTTATGATAAGTCGGAACTAGTATGTTTTGAGCACTATTGGTTAAAGATGTTCCCTTTGGCTTAGAGGTATCACTTCTCAATTGCAGGTGAACAATTTCTATTTTAAATGTGGCATTGTATGTGCCTGAATGCTGGGATCACTTAATACAAAGCTACCCAGAGTAAGAATGAAATAAAGTATTTATTTAAGATAATACTTTAATGAGAATTAGTAGGGAAAGAGGGGGAGAGGGCTACAAAGCAAAGTGTAGGAGGAGCCAGTAGAAGGACCTGACTGTACGGGTTAATCACCAGGAGTTGACATTTATAGATGAAGAGTCGAAAGGCAATAGATATCAATTTGGAATGTTAGGGGCAGAGATATGAGAAATGAACTGAGGAACGGGGTGTTTTCGGATGTTGGACGGGACGGTATATGGTTGATTGTTCTTGTCGACTGAGAGCCGTTCTGACTATTGTTGAGGTATTTAAAAGCGTTAAATCAGACCACAGAAATAGTCAGTCATTAAAATACTTCTTAATTAAGCTTTTCGAGAGTAGATCGTGTATCATACCACCGGAGTGGTTGAGTATTAACTTGCATTAGCGTCCAACTGCAGAGTTCATAAAACTGAAGTAGGAGATCCAAAATTTTGCTAACAGTGGATGTTCAAAATTGACGTCCTAACAAGGTTTCAAATGCGAAATGTGCCCTTTATCTCATATTGAGGCTCATAGTATTGAAAAGGCAAGGTTAGGAACCTTGAACAGATTGCAAATGCCGACGTTATATGCATGATGATAAGTGCCCCTGACAGCTGTTGATAAACGTATGTGGATTATAAAGGAGTAAGACATGGAGTTATTCATCCATAAAACTGTGCAAGTTATGCAATGGGATATAAATTAAATTCCCCCGCGCTTTCAGAATTGATGAGGGGTCAACTGGAACTTCAAGTTGAAATATTTTCAGGATCAAATAACATCTTTTACGTTTTTGATTACGTACGTTTGCAATTATATCTCAAGACAGAATTAAGACAAACTGAGATCCCCGTTTAGACAAATCCTCCTTTCAAAACGGTACTAAAGATATCCGAAAACTTTGAGAGGGGTTGGTTTAAACATGACGTTCTCATAGTATGGCAAAACCTGCGCAGCATATTCCTCTAGACAGTTAGGCTGTAAGATTTCAATCGGGATGACTTCGCCTTTCTGTCGCTATGAAGTATCTCCTGAGATTGGAAAAAGCCTTCGATCCTACGGGTACGAATGAAAACAAGACGAATGTCATGCGTCAATGCTTCAAGTGGGTATCAGAGAGCTAAGAGGATACAACAGCCTATCCAAAGCCAGAATATCAGGTTGGGAATGACAGTACAGTGGACCACTGAAAAGGTTAAGAAAAAGAGACAGGAATTGGGAGAGCAGAGAACCAAACATCAATACAGGATTATTTTAAAGAGGCTAGTGTGCCAGTTTATGGGAAGTGGCTTCAGGTGTTTTGTTCGTTTGATGACCAGCCAATTAAAAAATCAGACAGACGAGTCAACATAAGCTTTCAAAAGAACGCTCCTGGCGTATTTGAAATATATTTTTCCATTAGTGAAGTGCCCAGGACTCAAAGATACACATTCAGGGCATTTAATAATCATTCTTATTAGTTAAAATTCCATAAATCACATCTCCTTGTTTCCTCCAAAATCTAAAATATTAAATGTAGGCAGAACATGCACTTAATTTGCCTCTATTTCTGTTATTGAAAAATTCCATATAATCTTGTAGTAATTATATATTCATTACAAAAAATTGAGTACATCCATAAGACAAAGCACTCTGTTATCAGAGTCTCGTCTGTAGTTTTGAGGTGGTCAGTTGTCGAGTGTCATCTCATTTAACTTGTGTTTGGGAAAGGAAGATGACACCAAAGTTCCCCAAAAATAACTTTGCTTCTGTGCAATCGTGACTTCTGAATTGAGGTCACTGTTCCAAAATGGAGATATATGGATATTTAAGTGGTATTTGATATCACCGATGACTTCTGCTGCAATTCTAATATTTATTCTGATCGACTTTTCTCAGGTCTAACGTTTCAGTGGTCGCTTAATTAACACCTTTAACTCACACAGGGGTGTGCCAGAGGGCACCAGATGATAACTACTCAATAATTATTTTGAAGAATTTCCAGTGTCACTCAATATTCCTAACTGGAATGGCTGAATCCCTATCTCCGGACCGCTAAAACACCATTCCGAATTTTTTCAAATTCAAAACCCTAAGAGTGACTAAATGTCTGTATATGCAACGTAGAAGTAGAACTGTAGTTCTGGGGGTCTGTTTAATAGTTTTAACAGACAGTTTCTTAATAGAAGAGGGATTTTCTACCTCATGTCATGTCCTGAATTTAGGACAGAGTGTAAAGGGTTTCGAGAAACCAAGAAATTGCTAGCACGACTAATAAAACTTCAGATGTCATCATCCAAGTCTATAGTTGTGCAACAGGAGAAACCTTTTCTACTTCCACTTCAACATCCATTTCTCTTCCGTTCTATAAATCTAACGTCTTGAGTTGAAGGGGATTATTAACAACTTTAATTTATGAATGGAAGAATACGTTTTTAAAACTTAAAATTACTGATTAGAACCAAATCTTATTGGTGTTCCTGAGCCCAAACTTCAGGATCCAGTTTAATGAGTGGCTTCAGTCGGGAATGTCGTTTACTGGCTTTTTTTATGATTTAAATTGAGAGAATGAACACTCTGTTATTTGATACATCAGTTCCCAGAGGTATTAGTTCGATCGACAAATGTGCGAAAATTCAAGTTTATTCATAAAATAACAATGCAGGAATCTAAATGTGCACTGCGTCGACAAATTGATAGTGTTGTTCAGAGTAATACAGACGTTTACCAGTTTTCGTAGTGGGGTAAGGATCTGTGATAGGTAAACAGTAAGTAAGTAAGTAAAAGATGGGGGATTGCAAGAATGTCAAGTTTGAAGAACTGCTTCATTTTGTTGGATTCAGGTTTTACCATATTTCTTTCTTTGGAAAGTTCACGTTCCGTGACTCAAAATTCATTATTCTTCCCCTGAATTAGAGTAAATTCCTGTCCATGACGTCCAGTGCTTATTGAACGGTTTCCGTTTTTCTCGCTGAGGTCAAGAAAGACCTGCCTAAATACCATGGTCATACATGGTATTAGGCGGATTACAAGATCTTTAAAAATGCTGAACTGAGATAGCTGACGTTTTTAACTTAGCAGAGCTTCTTGGTTACTGAACCTTTTTACAGATAGGTAAATGAAGGCATATAACTATTTGCTTCCATAAGTCAGAATTACTATAAGCTAAGTGATCACTGATAAAGATCCTCTTGCAAGTTAGAGATGATACATTCTTTGGGTAACCGGTTTGTATTTTGAATTACAACCTCATACATCCAACATCTAACTACAGGGATGATTAATCAGAGATTTGTACACGTAGAGATCTTAATGGTTAGTTCACTAATTATTACTCATGAGTCAAGATTCTATTAATCATGACTGACACATAAAATAGAGGGCTAGTAAAACTATCCTCAAAGGGTATAAAAAATTGTGGAGAGAGGAAAGTGGGAAAATCAAAAGGATTTACCGTATGTCTGTGCAACGCATTTGTCAGATTATAGGCTGCTACAATTGCATTAATATGACGCTGTTTCTAATATAAGAAAATTTCGCGTGATTTTGTGCCTGGAAGGAAGGCGGCACAAAGCGTTGCCGTGCGCCAGAAGTGAAGTATCAATTCCACATCATCATAACATCTCAATCACGCATGATTAAGGCAAATCACGGCGTAACGAAATCAAGAATCATTTATCGATCGACTCATTGTCTGACCAATCATTTTCTGTCGCGTTCGGATATTGAAATCCAATGATTGATTCAATTTCCCCCTCCAAATTATAATTTGAACAAACTCAATTATTAATTTATAAACAGAATCGTACTTACATCAATAAATGTAGTCTGGTATGGTCACTAGACCGGTCTAGTCTTGTTTAATCTCTGCTCTCTCCTCTCTTAGGTTCGAGCGACTTGTAGCATGTCTATAAGAGTAACGATCATTCGCCCACGTACGATTTATTGTTTCCATCTAATACCCTAATATACATATTAGCAGAGGTTTTGTGGTGGTTTATTCTCCCGTACCGTCTCATCTAAATTCATTTGGGTGAGGTTAATAACACCAAGATTTCGGGAAATAAATCGGCTATGTGTGGGGCAACCTTTAAGTTGAGATCACTTCTCAAAAAGAGTGAGATTCGTATTTCTAAATTACATTTGACATCTCCATTGATTTGTGGGGTATTTTCATACTCTCTTCTAATAAATAATATGTGATGTAATATTTTCCCTTCTTAATAACTGAAATCTCACTAATTGTTTACTTAGGGCTCGGAATCACCTCAAGATGCAAAAGCTGACTTGAGAAGAAAAGATAAATGTTTTGTGTTCAAACCGATGGCTAGTGTGATTAGATCCTTCTGGTACTATCCGAGGCATTCACAGAGTAGTGAGTTACAAACTACAAAACCTGGGGTGACTGCTCCCTAATTCGGGTACATAAATTCACGCCGAGCGGCAATTCAGACTTATTCAAGATTTATCAAAGCGAAAGTTTAACCCGCCGAAACAAACTATGATTACAAATGAATGAAATTTTGAAAATTTTCTGGTGCGTGCACGTGTTAATTGGTTATGAACCCATATGGAAGCATCATGTGATTCCGCATTCGTTACTGGACAAATATATCACGTGATTATGACATATGCAAAATTCTGTAAATCAAATTCAGTGAATTTTCACGAAAATGTGGCTACACATTTAATGGATTTATTGAAAAATAGAAATTTTAAAGATATAAATTGCTACAACTTGTGACAGGATAAGAATATAGCAGAATGGCAGAGAATGGTAGAAGTTTTAGTAGAATATAATAAGGGTCACAGAGGGTAAAATGGAGATAAAAGACGCAGTGAGTATAGCATTGCAATGAAAGGTAACAGAGAAATAGATAAAACCGCAAATGACATGAGTAGGAGCTGGACTTGTCACCGTAGAATTTTGGAAAATTTAAATCGGGAATAGAGTTTTTCTAGCTGATGAATTTCTAAAGATAATTGAGATATTTGAAGCGATTAGTGACTAACAGGTTTGAGGGAGAAATGGTTGTGGTCTTACAGCGGCTTGATATCTCCTTAGGGGGTTAATGACATGACGATGTAGCCATGGTGATACGAGTCCCAGCGACATCTTGGTCGGTTTAGTACCGGGTGTTTGGGATTTTGACACGATTTCGGGATATTGACAAAATGTCTTCTAGCGCAGAATGTCATCAACACACAAATGATAAATAGGAAATTAATTGTAATTAGTGTAGCAACTATGTATGCCTCAGGCCTTATTCTCAGATCGGATCACTGAGCAATGCGATAATTTAATTTTCGAAGAAATTATAGGACTTCTCTCTCTTTTATCAATGAGTTTAAGTGTGATACTTCTTATAAAGGGTCATTCAAACAACTCTGAGGCACGTGAAAATTTGAACATTGAAAACACTCATCATGATAATCGTTTCCTGTTTTATGTCGGTTAGAGTGCGAGTATTTCCCAGGAATAAATAAGAAATATAAATCAATTTCGTCGGTGGATAAAGCATTATTTAAGGTTTCCCACCGCATTTATTCATTTTTTTTCAACTGTCACTTTCCTCTAAAAGTATACTCTTTCATTAACAATCGATAATCAGTAAAGAAAAATATTATTTGATGAAATAAAATGGAAACTTCTAAGCCTCTAGAAATGCATCATAAACACGAATGAATTTCCATCAATTGCCATCCGTCAAAAGGTAAAGTTAGTAAGTGATTTGATTAGTCGTTAACCTCAAAGACAGGCAGTAGTTGCATTATGTGAGTATAATGCCAGACGGTTCTAATAAACTCATGTGAATCCATAAACAATCTCCAAAACAGTATGAGAGGGAAAGATACCAAGCGGAAATGGCATACACAGGCTCTAATTTGTGGAACCTTAGTGAATTGCACAACAAAATAGTATTTCTTAAATCATTAAACTACGCACTTCATTTAAACAATTTAAGTTTTAATTGCAAATTTAATTAAAAGAAAGTAAAACATGACACGAACACATTTTTAACAAAGGAAAATGTCTAATAAAATATTTCCAGATATTAACTTTTCCTCCGTGACCTACGCTGTAATAGAATCCTATTGAGATCAATTTCAAGACATGTGGACGAGATCTTCAACTCGGACTAAGAGACAGAAAAAATCCATGGGAATTACGTAATTGGGGAATAGTGAGGTTACTCTTGGCAACGCAGAATCAAATTGAGACTAGTTGCACAGAAAGCGCTCGGATTCAGATCAGACACTAAATCAAAACCCTGGCATTGAAAAATTGGGCTATAAATTGTCTCTTTGTTTAAATCGATTCTTATTATCTCAAAAAAACCGGAGTCATTTACCTGCTGTCTGTTGATCTTAACCTCAATATATCATGAGAAAGTATCCCATATTATTGTTCACTGTAAATCTTCTCTGTTATCGATATATCCCAGTTCATAAAAGCTAGAAGAGCGATAGTTAAGCAATTTTTTATCGAAGATTAGTGCAGGTTATCTAAGCTACTGTAGATTTCTTATGAAACAATCATCCCTCTAACCTCTTTTGGTCCTCGCAACACAATAAAATGTAGAGAAGGGAGAGATCGTTGAGTGAGGAGCTTTACTGAGCACAAAGAGAAGGCTCGGAAGATAGTGAAAGGAGGTTGCGTGAGTGTGGGATCAGATGCAGCGGAATTATGTGTGGGCTTACAGCAGGGGCATATTTATTTTAGGATTGGAGATTGGGTCAGATGACTGTAAATGGTCGACCGGGCAGGTCAAATTGACTGTGAATTAACCTCGACTATTCTGTCTTTATTTAGGTCAAGTTACCTGATCGTAGGTCTTGAAGGCACAGTGTAGTAAGATGTGATTGGCATATTTCAGAGAATATTCAGAAGTGGTCACAAAGAAAATAAAAATGAATATGCTCGTGACAATGTGACTTAGGAAATATTGATAAAATTTGAACAAAATTCGATTAAAGTGGTCACTATATTTCTCTCCTCTGTTAGTATTGGCTTAAATGAGTACCCTGAAGCAGGTGTATATTAACTCCCAGACAATAGTATGTACTGATGGTTCAAAATGCACAAAATTCGAAGACAAAAGGGCATACTTTTGTTTTAATTAATACAATGTTCCATGCCAGTATTTCCGTTTTTTAGTAATATTTACGTCAATTTCATAAACCATCGGCCAAATAATTTTGTCGATAAAAAGCGGGGTTTCAATGATTTGAAATACATTTTTCATTGACGCACTTAATTGTTTGTCTAACATCGTATTGCGATGAAAAGTTTTGATCAACGCATTGTAGAACATTTGATCTTCTCTCTAATATTCGCTTACAAACTCTTAACATACAATAAACGCCTAATTCAATGACTTTGAGGATAACTCGTCTATTTGGTAATTATGCACAAAAATGCGATTCAAATGGGAATGGTGATCTGCTCGACAACTTGGAGTTGGTTTTAATTTGCATATACAAAGTCATTCAATTATGGTTGCTTAGACCCCGTTCATTTCGTCCGTGTGGTTTGCTGGGTTAAAATCATGTTAGATTGTGATGCTCTTTCAGCCTTCGAAAAGAGGAAAGAAGCCCATTATATAATTAAATAACCCGTCAATAAACATTGAAGATTTCGAATAAGAATTTGATCAGCAGTCCAGTGAGAAAGTGGAATTTCTAAACGTGAAGCAGTGAACTATCCATTAAATCCATGTTCTACAACGCAAAGTCTGACAATCAAATTAATTAACCATTCTGACACTCTTTTCGATCCTCTCTCCCCCACTCCCACTTTCAGTTGCTCATCCGCAATGGAAAATTATAAAATTTTCTGCATTGCTATGAGCAATAATATTAAAAGACAGAACAATGATTTTATACTGATTTAATAAAATTCCGGCACAAAATCATCTTTCTGAACCATAAAAGTGGTATGGACCATGCATTAATGTCGTATACGAGAGTCAGTTTTCGTTACTTAATTCGGGGTTTGGCAAATGTTTGGTTAAGTTAACAATTTTGTTTGATGCGAAAAAGTCAGTCGTGTGACTAATTACTATTTACCGCCTTCAAACTTAAACAATCATTACACCACGTTGTCTATGAAAAATTGCGACATTCCGTTCTCATAGAAGTGTAGGCGTCTAGGCGCAAATAAATTATCGTCGTCACCGCTGGTATGGAGATGATTGGCTCATAAAGGGACTGAAGTTAGAAACTCAGATTTAGACAACAATGACTGCTCTGTAATGCCTAAAACTGGCTGATCTTTATAAATAACATTGAGTATTATTATTTCTAGTGCAGTGAACAAAAACTTCAGGTTTTTTCATGGGAGAGCTTATAAATGAGGGAAATAAAAGCAACTTGCGTGCATATAATGACAATTTTAATTATAAAGCTACCAAATTCAACTTTTTTACGATTGGGTTCTTTTTCAAAACGTAATTAAACGTAACCGTTCTTCTAACTTGAAATTAGTAAGCGAAAAGTCAAAATTAAATGGAGCAATTGAACTACGAAGTTGTTTTAAATTGACCAATGACAATTGCATAGTAATAACGCAGTATATTAAACATTAATGAGTTCAAATTTTATCAATTTCATTAGGTTGGAATTTAAACATTAAAATAGCATTTCATGCTTGAAATATACTTTGAGTGTATGTTGATATTGCAGCGGTCAAAATGTCCATCTGCAAGGTCAGAGGTCACCAGTTCACTTTTCACGGGTGCACTCTAACTGCATCGCCAGGAATACCACGTAGTTCTATCCCTATCCACAAGTTAATTGTTGAAAAGCGCTTTCCTGAATGGATTTGTGGGTTCTACTTCAAATTTATTGTATTTCTGCTCAAAACTACATCTGTCTATTCTGGAAAAATTACTTCAAATAAACAAAAGATTTGCATGTATATTTATCTCTCGATTATTTATTATTTTGACACATAAATATATCAAAATTTAATATAAAAAATTTTCAAACACATTTATTATAACATGCAGAAACTTAAGTGGGGCATCGACACCGCAAGATAAAATAAAACAGTTCGTGCAATGCTTCTTTCAAAACTTAGCTATGAAGGGCACTGAGAAGTGCCTCATTGCGCAGTAACAGCAGCATCAATAGTAGTACCAGGTGTCAAAATATCAACAAGAAGACGTCTGACTTAATTGTGAAACAACATTTTGTGATAAGTACGCAAAAACCTAGACATGTCAACACAACATATCTGAGCGTTTCACCACTCCGAGGCAATGAAACTAGAAGCAATATCAGTTTTAGCTACGCTGGTGGACCTTTTAAGCATATTTCCCGCATGCAACAGGTGGGGGCCACTTTGAGATCAGGCAAATTTTTCTAAAACTAGAACACCACAGGTAGGAGCATAGGAACATGCCCAGAGATCATTCATCTTCAACACACATCAACCTTCACGGATTTGGTATGATCACTCCTCATGAATATACGTATATGTGTAAACACCTAGCTGGACCCAACCCATGCGTTAATATGTTCAAACAATATGTCATCGACAAAAGCGAATGGCCTGAGTTTCAAATGTCTTAGATAATCTCGAGTGTCCATTAAGTAGTTAACTTTGTTTAGATTTAGTGATAGCTGACTCATTAAACAAAGACCGGTTGTTCAACAGCTTACGTCAGTAAGTCCCTATATGTGCAAACTAACAAAAACAGTCCGCCAAAAAATATTTAAAATATTGTCGTAATTTTTACTCTATAATATGTTATCGCAACTTGATCATCGAGTTTCATCCTACTTGTTGCCTACTTCAGAGAGTAGTCCATATGACTCATCTCTACGGAATGTTAGTTGTCTATCTATTTCCTATGTTGTGGATTCAATTTTCGGAAAAAGTATCGAGACTTTTTGAAATCAACTCTACTTCACCCCTGCCATGTAGTCCCTGAGTACGTGCAGTTGCAAAGAGCACTAGCGAAATTAGTTTTCTCCATCTTACAGGGACTGCTACGGCCTCAACTTATTAGGTCATTTGACCTTCCTACTTCATTAATTGTTCATCAATCATTTGATGAGACTTTGACGGGTCAGTGTTCAGTTTAAAGAAACAGAAACCCTCTAAATTATCTCAAGAGCAATATTAAATACATTCACATATTAAAAGTTATCTAAACGGAAATTCCAAGCAGTGTTAGTACGCGTAAATGACCGTTTGACCTCAGAAGTTACCTTGGGTGGGATGATAATTTAATTAAATGCACAGAATGCTTAAACTATATCTTCTCAAAGCTGCTGAAATAACTTAACAACCTTCGGATTACAGCACGATCCAGGGAAGACAAATGGTTGGGCGTCAGATAAACTAACTGCTTCAACAGTATTTGACGTATAAATTAAAATTCAAGCGACGCATAGCACCATTATGGGTAGATCTTAATAAATTTACGCTAATTTAGCATTTTGGATCATATTCAGACCTTTCGGGCGAACTTCTTATTGAGATTTCATTAATTCCTTTTAACTTCAAAATCAGTTGTCTTAAATTAAGCAGATAAATTAGAAAGAAAATTGCTATTTTCGAAAGCTTTTGTGACTGGATATTATTCATTAATTTTCACATTACCAAATTTCTTTGTTTAATTGATCTAAACGTGCATGTGGATCAGCTGTTCATTATTTATTTTTCAGGATCGGTTGGAAAGGCCAATTACTGATGTCTAAAAGGAGTTTCGATAAATTTAGTAAATGACGATTGATCTTGCCCTACAACTTGTAGTGTTTCCTCATTGACGTTTTAAATTCTTCTCGAATAATTTTAACCAATAAAAACTTCGGTCATTGACACGCATTAATTGAATACTTAGCAATAAGCAGCTTGATCAAACTCTGAGTGTACGAAGACGAATCTGGAAGAAGAAGAAGCTATTTTTTTCCATTCGTAAATGTGAATTTGTCCTTTTATATTGTTTATTCACTTTCGAAATTTTGTTCGATTTGAGGTTAGAAGTAATGAGAGTCAAAGAAGCTCTTATAGTAGCAACTCGTTAGTACCAATAATAATAATAATAAAGCGAAAAAGGATGCTTAATTTTTAAAAATGGAAAAAGCATGGCGAACAGAACCTGTATTCCTATTTCAATTAAATTTGAGTTCTGAATTATTTATTATAGCTCTCCTATATTCTGACCTCAATTTTTCCCATGGATTCAGGAAATACCGAACAGGTTGGTTAAAATGTATGACAAGTTTAGGCAATTTCAAGGACTTTATCTCCTGTAATGGCCAAAATTTGACAAATCATATATGACATCTGAAAGGTAGAGAAGGATGACTCTTAATGTTTTTCCAGAATCACCCTTCATTCGCATTTTCTATAGCAATGCTTTGGTTTTCCTTCCACGGAGCTATGATCGAGAACTCCTATCTGTCATATCTAAACGCGGTTTATCGATTCCTCCTTTCTATAAGTGTAAGTATACATATCTCAATTTCATTTAAAGTACACCTGCACTCATGTTCTCACGCGAGTTCTTGTCCAAGGGGCTAATGCAAACTCTCTTTGTAATTCCACTCACTTACACCCATCTGTCATTCACCGACGTCTACACTTCCTCCGTTCTCCTTTCTCTCTTAAATGCTCGAATTCCCCTCGTGGTTCATTCAATAGGCGTTAGCCTCCACAACTCTTTGTTGTCTACTTTCTAAAGCCATTATTGCTGTTGTTAACCCTTCCAATTGACTACAGTAGCCACCACTTTGTTTTCCATAGACGCCTTCCGTTATTAGCTTGGCTAATAAAACGGATACTCAGTGTAATAGTTGCCCCCACATATTCTTGAACAGGCGAATGCACTGTGGTTAAATATACTCAGTCTAGAGACGAAACAGATCGCAGATTGCGCTTTACCACCAGGATCTATAAATGTTCGCATTCCCTTTTTTAATTTATGCAGTTTTCCGTTCCCAAATCTCCGAAATGGACCAGCGAGGTAGTAATTAATGAGAAACCTTTAAAATTATGAAAAGTGAATATGGGGGATAGCATTTTTATGGCTTAAAGGGCCACCGAAGGATATTTATTAGCATTTCAAGTATCCTACCAAAGTGCATAATGAAATGACTTAATGAATTTACTTTGGCTTCCTTCTGGTTTTAAAGATGGTACTATTAAGGGCAAACAGATCGTTAGGAAAGAAAACGTATAAGTTATCTCAAACAGACTTCATTCACACTAAAGCAAATTAATTTCTTTTAATACTAGACGGCAACAGTAAAACAAAAATAAAAATTTTATTCCAAAGCAAAGCACATTAAAATGTCTTTATGCGCTTACAAAAGGATGAGTTTGAAATTCACCACTTTAGTTACATTGATTTAAAAATATAGTGAAAAGAGGTTTTTATTAAAATATTTGAAGGATTATTGGAAATGTCCGACACATTTGATTTAAAATTTTGTTTAAATTGTTGCTGTGTACAAGGCACTTAAGTTCAGATCATTTTTTCTGGAGAGTAAGAACCCTTGATTTTGGTGTTTAATTGATTTATAATCGGAACACGAGGTACGTCAATTACCTTCTCAAGATGCCACCTGATATTCTTTGTTTTAATCTAAACCCTTTCGTTTACCTCTCTAAATCAAATGTATTTTTGCCAGATACATTATACAATTCCCATCTTATTTTTTTTCTCCATTTTTAAGGAATTTTAAATTATCAAGTCAAAAATCTGGCGCCTTTTTCTTTTCTCAATGAATTTTTATTTTGAATGAGATCAAGTTAAAATATTTTTATTACTCATATTAAATTTCAGATAAAGCTTTGAATTATCAGTCGCTTTAAGCTAACTTATTTTCAATTAATGGAACAAATGTACAAAATATTTCGACTGCCGAATGACAGACGATTCTTTTATTCAAGAATAATTTTTATTTACATATTTATTAAGACTAAAAAGTTTACACAAATGGTCTTTTAAGAGTTATACCATGTCTGCAATTAGATTAAATTATGAGCACAGTAAATTTGAAAACAGTTAAGCTTAATGATATATGCCTTCTATAATTACTGGGTCTTCTTAACGGTCTATAAAGTTAGCCCAACTTCATTAAATAAGATACACCATTTATATTTGTTACAAGGATTACAAAAGAGGAGAATTTGAAATTTGATTTGTTGAGTTTGAACGAGATGTACAACTCTCTTAGAATAGTAACAGGGGAAGGGATTAACGCATTGAATGTAAAGCAGTGTCAACTGTTAGAAGGAAACATAAGAGCAATGTTTGCGCGTGATTCAAAATTTGATTTAATTAAAAATTTTCTACCCATCCATTCTTCTGTAAATCATGTATTAACTTACTTATTTACTATTAACTTTGCAAAATTAATAGGTCAAAATAGTGCTTTACTTGTCGAGAGAGAGAGAGAGAGAGGGAGAGAGAGAGAGTGAGAGTGAGAATACCCAGATATAAAAAGATTCAAGAGTGTGATGAGTTGTCAGCACACTAAGCGGGGTTTGGAAACCGGCTCTTCTTTGATATGACAAAAACTACGATTGATGATTGCAGAATCGCATGCTCAAATTATTCCAAGGATCATCAAGAACTGTCAAGACCACGAGTTTTATAAAAGAGAAACTGCAAGCTATTATATTTAAATGAAATCTCGTCTTCCATTAATAATAGAAGTTGTTCCAAACTTTCTAACTATTCGATTTCTTCTCCGTTAACCTGTGTGACGATATAAACAAAATCTCAACTAACTAAGAAACATGGCTATGTGTTTAGTAATCGTGGTTTCGATACATAATTTGATTATTCATCGCGATAGATAATATTTTCAGAGATATGCGGATTTGTAAACAAACTGCAATTGTCGTAAAGTTCTTGTTCCATTAAAAGCTGTCAACATTTATTGACTAAAATCCTTCGCTAAATTTATTACCTATTTCATTACAAAAAATAAATTTTTATTTGTTAGAAAAAATGGGGGTTTACTTAATCGGATAAGTTATCATTTGCCTCAAAACGGGTGATAAGCTATCGCTTCCGTAATTGAATACTCTTGAAAGGCGATCGACTTCGGGAGAATTAAGGCAATCAAAGCAAACGGCTGCATTTGGCAGTGTTTGAAGATTACTTGTAAATGATAAAGTTATTATTAATTTAAATTTAACCGCAATTTCAAAATTATGGACAATTCATAATAAATCTCATCGAGATTTGAGTGCTGCTTTTTTCAAAAATTATATAAGCATGATCCGATGGTGCTTAACAATGGCCTCTTGAACTAGATTTCTGAGACTGAAACTCCAGGGTAACTCAACTATGATGAAATTTATTTTTAAATAATGGAGGTAATAAACTGTATTTCGTGGTTATTTCATATTAATTTTTTTTATTTTAAATAGTACTATAATCGTTGTCATCGCTTACAAAGTTTGAAATATGTGAAATACTTTCTTGAAGAGAAAGTGATGACATTTGCCCCACTAAATTGAAATACCGAAAAATGTTGAAATGATGGAGGCTTTCTCTAAAAGTTGATAAATGAATTATTTAAAATACCAGTGCTCAAGGCCACCCTTGATCTATGAATATTAAGCATCCAGAGCGACTTCTTATCCGGGGAGTTTACATTAATCCTCAATAAAAATGTATTCATTAGACTCCGCAAAAAATTTACAAAAAGAGAAAAACGTCGATAATAAAATTACTTGCTATATTTTTCCATTTCAAGTGTAAGTGAGTAATTCAATCTCTAGAAACTCCACCTTCTGAGTTTAGGTAAACTAAATGGATTAATTCAATACTGAAGTCATGAAATGTCACGGAACACCCGCGTTCCGTTAATTGGACATTTAGTAATAGACGGTCTTCAGCATTTTCAAATTCTGTCGAGTCGGTTCTTTGATCATCCTTAAGTTAAATCATTTTATTTTGACTTCCCACGTAAAATGTAAAAAAATTCCAGTATTCATATATTAAAAATATGTGTAACAAAATAAAATGAGGCAATCATTATTAATTGGAATTTAGAAAAATTTTTCATTTTTAATTGCCAGTAGCAATTGACATTGATAGTGAGTCTAATAAATGACAGAGGGGGGGGGGGATCAGAAAGAAAATGCAAGTAACGTCAAGGTATCGAAGAGTCTTACTTCATTTGATTTTTGGGTCTGGGGTTGGACGATGCTTACTAGATGGGCTGTCACATTCTAAAATTACAATTTTACGATTCGTCCCCTGGATTACAGTAATCGCTAGTTTTCGCATATTCAGGTTCAGTTTTATTGAATCAAGAAGGGTCGATCTTGCCGCGTTATTTCGTTTTTATCTTCAAATGGTTGAGGAGACAAAATTGTCTTACAGGCAGTTCAGCAACTTACAGTCTAAATATGGCAAAGGTGAGATATTTAAAAACTGTAAGACTGGTATTCAAATATAATAATTGTTCGTCTTAAATATTTATGATAATAAAGTAATTTCTCCTAATCAAACCAGGTAACGCCTTTCTCAGAAATCATAGTGAACATAAAACTATGCGCTTTAGCAAATCAAATAACTGAGAACAATTGACTAGAGCATTTAATGCTTATGCTTCTGAATTTGAAGTACCTTTAACTCCGCGAAAGTTGACATCAACTCTCTCAAACATAAAAGGAAGTCGACATATTTATTATTCGTATATGACGATTTGGAAAAAAAAACAGAATGAATTTAATATCTGATCAAGAAATCGTATCAAAATATCATTTTTAATCTTTATTAACATTTATGCTTAAATAACCAATGAGATATGTAAAAAGTGCCGCAAAACTGAGTAATTTAAAAATTTGAATCACGCGGAAAGGAAGCAGAAATCTGTGCTAAATGAGTCATGCAGAAAGTCCTCAATATTTTCAGATCCAGTCAACATTAATACCTGAGTACTTCTAGGTTAAATTAATTTGTTTTAACTTTGCACTTGAAACACTTAACAAGTATTGCATATGGGTAGTGAAATATACACAGAGAAGGAGATAATAAAGATAAACCTCCATTGGCCGAAAATGGTCAACCATGGAAGTAAGGTCATTGTAGTGATTTATGTCAGTGACTAATTAGCGACTTAATCGCTTGTTATTACTTACCATTATGTATTGCTAAAATTCATCTACTTATGTGAGTAGTTACCTCACCTTGTCCACTGTTGGTCAATTAGGGACACTTTCGTCTTATTGGCTTTCATATGCAATACCTTCCATATTAGGTTTCTGTCACTAAATCTACTTATTACACACTCGTTTTTATGCATTCTAACAGCATCTTGTGTAATCCCTTCATTCAATACATTCAGTGTGTTGGTTAATTCCTGAGACTTCTTATCTATTCCGCTTGTACCGCGCAATTCAAATACTACAATTAGATGAGGTCGATCGGGATATTTCAAAATATCACAATTATTGTTTTGTTTAAATAGCTCTTCTCCACAAACAGCAAGCAAATTTTGAAAAGACATATTGGCGGAGAAGATGTCTCTACAATCCATTCAGGCCTCACCATCTCAGATTACCTCAATGGCAGACACCCTCTCTGAGCAAATCAACAATTACCTTCATGATGCTGAAAATTGTTGCACTTTCGCAAAATGTTTTCGAAAATACAAGAAAAATTCAGACCAGAGATGAAAAATACCGCCAACGGTAAAAATGTTCAAATCCTATTGTGATAATTAAATACAACCGCGTATGAGGTGCTTACGAATTTGATCTTATCCTAAAAACCAACAGATCTAAATTTCGATGAGGCCGTTGAAATCTTATAATACCACTTTAGAGGACAGACATTCCACATTAATCCAAGATACAAGTGTCTAACTATTTCTAGGAGATCAAAAGTTAATTAAGAAACATTCTCACGTCGTCTAAACAGTGAACTCGATCTCTTTAAAAAAACTGAAAGAGAACTGAATATCAACTTCTTAATTATCGATACCGAGTGCCATTGGATCGAGAATCTGAAAAAGGACACAATCTTGATTTAAAACGACTCGCAGGCAAATCAAGTCATTGCAAATGCAAACGGTATTTGCAGCATCCTCCAGACAACTATCGCCCTGACGAATGGTTCCTATGCACAGTACTTTCCAGTCAAACATCATTTACGCCAAATATGGTCACAAATAATCATGCTGACGCTCAAAGAACAGCAAGTCGTTAAACAAAGTTCAAAACACTCAACAAAATGAAGGGATGAGAACAATCACAAACAAAGACCGTCCGACGAAAGCTGCCAAAAACATCATGGTCAAAAGAAGACGGTAAAGGTAACATTCAAAACAACTGGGATCAACACCCAGTCATATCCGAAGGAGATGCTGGCTCTCAGGGTTATTCTGATTAGGCCAACCAAAAAAGGTCAAAACAAAAAGGATAAATCAAAGTTTTCCAGTAAACCTACAGCAAAAGTCAAAGGAAAGAAGCCGTGAATACAACAAAGTCCATCAAAAAGGCTATTCGTATCAAAATGCCGACAGCAGGAAGGAGTGATTTCTCACTTTCTCATAGAGTATGGCCTCGAAATCTCACAAGGATAGTTATCTAAGTCTTTAAAATTAATGAGCTTAAGTATTTTAAAAAAATATCCAGTCAGTTATAAACCGTCATTACCTAGTAATAGCAGTTCAAGGACTAGAGAAGGGTGCTTGGTGAACATAAATGCATATTTTCTAAACCGTTGAATTAACTTATGAAATATTTTGGCTTGGTCTGCGTAACTATAGCAAACAAGATCAGTTACCCTCCGTCCTCTACATTTATCAGTCCCATGAGCAAAATAAACCCATTGATTTTCGTTAGTTCAGCAAAAATTTGCAATCTATCAAATGAAACACGCCAGATTAAAGTAGTCATTGATCAATAGGACTGTGTCATTTGTGTGGGTGTCAAATCGACACCTCATAAAAATATCACTTTTCACACCGCTGTGAACGCATTCTCTTCTCGCGCCCCCAATACCACAACATTGACCTTGAAGAAAGCAACCAATAAGGCAAGAATATTCCACAAAATACAATATATTTCTCACTCTATATACACAAAAAACCATAGCGATCTCTCGAACTTTCTCTTCTCTTAAAGAATGGATATGAAGAACTATGCCGATAGCAAGATAGTAATAACAGAGTTAGTAAGAATGTAGTATTAAAATAACAAGCAACACCCTCACGCACAAAAGGAGAAAAAAAGCACACAATTTTAAGCGAATCCACACAAATATTTGAGGGAAAAAGATCTTAAAGAGGGTAGGAGATATGAGGGAGTATGGGGCAATCTGATTGGCTTCACTGACAAAATATGATTCAAAGAAAGGAGAAAAATAAGTTATGTGGCAATAGAGTAACAAGAATACGCCGTAAATATCTATATTCTATTCAGTGGCCGGTGCGGAACCATCATCTGGTATTCGATTCCATCGTGTGGATGCTGAAGACCGACGAAAACGACTTCGGCGACCAATATCAACTTCACTTTGAGCAGTTAGGGTCAATTTAATCGCCGAGGTTTTAAGAGGGCCTGGTGCATTCAAAAAATGCCCGATTCGGCACATCTTTGTAGAATAGAGACGAAGATAAACGCCTGGGGATTTGGAATCTGCAGCAGCATTTGCGGGTTCTGTTTTGATCGGAATATCGAGTTGTGTTACCCCAGATTGCGGCTGTTCCCCCTGAGATGATATGGGTTGCTGCAAATCTGAAAAATAAACAGACATCAATCATGGTGCATGACCTTGACTCTCAGCCAATAATGGCGTACAAAGTGTTATCTCAAGATGACTTTCTTTCGTTGGCATAGCGCAAAGCCTGCATAATAAGAGCATCATGTGACCGAATAAAAAATTAATGTTATCTTTTTATGACCCATAACGAGCAACAATAAATAGCCTTTTCAACAAAGATAGCTTACAAGATACTAGTCCAACCGGTCTGGAGTTTGGAAACTTCCGTCTTATTTTCCATTTCTTAATAATCATAAAAATCGAGAATATTTGAAAGGCATCGATTACGTTTTCCACTCCTCATTTTTTCACTTGCGAAGCCCATAGTAACTCAATAAGGAAGGAATACCCATAAAGCAGCGAAAACATGAAATATTAACAGTAAAAGCAATTATTATTAGTTTTTTGATTTTTTTCGAGGCCTAAACCTGGATATTTTGAAGGTCCTGGATACGACCCAGAGAGTTCGACCAATCGGATGCCGAAAAATACGACCTCCAAAAGTGACCAATAAAATTCCAGATATCAAAAGTAATTCACCAATAATTTATTAATTTAACCACTATGGATATGACTAATATAATAAATGATTTGGTGATTTCACATAATTCAAAGTTTCACATGATAAATTGGCATAAATGTACCACAAAGCAACCTAAAATTAGATAAAGCTCATGCATATATTACTTATATTCATTTCAGTGTCCATTCTCACGAAAACGCAATTCGGGTCAGCTGGTCTTTATGCTGCGAGAAATTCCAAAGTCAAAATTTGCATCTGCAATCAAAATCAACTGTAACCAAGCTAACATAGTAAAAGTAAAACGTCCGCCCATTTAAAATAAAAAATAATAGGAACCTCAAAGTGAAATTAGAGTCTATAATATAATACTTAATTTTACATCAGCAATCATGCATATTATCAAACCAACTTACAAACTTCAGTGCGTTCAGGTTCAAGATCATCATTTGTTGTCATGGCAACCGGGAGAGGGGGTTGATGAAGGGGAAGTGGGGGAGTAGACGCTATCGAAGGAAGCGAGGGGCAAACTGAAGACTCAGGAGAAGGCGAAACACGATGCGAATGACGTGAAGAAGGGATATCAATCAAAATGACCTCCCCCTCGGTATTCACATCCATTTCTTGATGTTCAGGGTGACCTACAGGTTCAACACATGCCTGGTTTTCCTTCTCCTTTTTTACGTCCTCCTTTGTCATACTCTCTTGACCATCTGGATCCTTCTAAATTAAAATCAGATTGAATGGATAAAAACGAACAATGGTGAAATAATTTGAATAAGGATCTAGAGATACCTGAGAGTCGACGGACTCATTAGAACCAAAGAACTGTTCCGAATCGTCACTCGAAGTGTAGAGAGACTCATTTTTGGCACCCAGGAGGAATTTCAGATTGAGTATACCGAATTGAGACGCTTTTGCCAGCATTGCAATCATCTTTTTGGTGTTTCCAGCCGCGTATTCTGCCATTATCCGATTAACATCAGGCGGGTTATCATCCCCCTCTTCATCCCCATTATCATTCAAGGAGGAAGGGACAATCGATTCAGGAGCAGGTGGTGCTCCAACTACCTCTGGAGGAATCGAAGAAATCTCACCTCCAGATGGGAAAACAGGGGGCACGGAGGACCCGGTAGTGGATGAGCTTTGAAGACCAGCCGAGGAAGCAATAGGAGGGGGGAGAATAACACTTAAAGGCTGTTGAGCAGCTTCATTTTTCACTTCATCCATTTCAACTTTGGAATCATCCATCTTATTTAGAGATTGAGCGGATCGGAAAGCTGTTGTAGCCGTGGTCGACGGCCTACATCGAGATTTCTTGGCTGTCACAGCGACAGACTCTGATGACTCATCGTTTGTTGAGCGAGTCACTTCGATGTGGAGTTGGGTCCGAACAGCTGGGGAGAAACGAACTAATGAAGTGACTAATTTGTCCACCCAACCGACGTGGAGAACTGGGACAGCAGAACCCTCTTCCCATAAGCAAAGGTGGTCGTAGAAAACTAACAGATAGGCCATACACAGGGGATTATCTTGAAGAAAAATAGTAGCAAACTTATTATAGTTAGATAAATATCAGTGGAATGGAATCTTGATTCCGAAAGCAATGTTCTAATCTATAAATATAGATGTAAGATTGGGACCGCTTTTTAAACTACACTACAGATATGCAGTGAATAGAAATTGAATTATAATAGATCTGACTCTATGGTAATAGAAGCTCTAAAGTCACCATGAGTTTCGAGATGCTTGTTATGTTGAAGATATGTAATAGAGAAAGCCCAGCTTTTCCAAAAGTGAGGCTTCAATTGGGCTAACAGATACCTATAAAAATTGAAAAGGACCGACGGCAATGACCTACTTTGCCAAATCATTGATCGCCAGATTAATGCTCATCGGTACAACTCCAGTGATATGGATGACCAACCACATTTTTAACTGCGGCTCTATTTACCATTATCCTCTCCTCTACTCAAGTTAAGGGCCTAGGAAATATTCTATTAGCAAGTCTCTGATGGAACCAGTCAGTTATTTCCAAATTAATTGCAAACCGACAAGTCTGGCCTCTTAGGACTTACTATCGAAGATATGTAAACGCTTTAACGTTATAAAAATGTGATAGAACGCGACAAGCACTCTAGCGGTATGTAGCTTCCTTAATCTACAACTGGTTAACCGAAGCTGGTGAGGGTGTGAGAGGCGGGTAGTTTCTAATTGACAATGATCAAACTAATGGCTATAGATAATTTATCAACATCTAAAAAATAGCAAGAACAATACATGGTTTGAAATCAAAGTCCATTAAAGATAATTGAATAATGAATCCAAAATTCAGTCAATCCCCACCTACCCATTATTTACCTCAAACCACAGACTAAAAAGCTGTAAAACTGACAAACACATTGTAATGACAGGCCAACTTACTGTTTTATATTCAAAATTAATTCGATAATTTACTGGAATTATTTCCAAGCAGCTCCAAATTAATTTGTTGCAATAAATTTACCTAGAAGATTTTGTCCTGAAGCATCACCGGATCGGGAACGAAAGAAATCTGGAATTATCACTGTTGCAATCTCAAGGAATTCCCTGTAGATTTCCACATCCTCTGTACTATGGTTGTACCTAGATGAAAATCAAGGACAGAATCAATATCGACTGAATCAAACAAATAAAGTGAAACTTCTGTCTACCAACTTACTGTCCAATGACTCGAGCAGCTTCAACCCAGTAGTGCAGCGCCCCGATAACATCATCCCTCCTTAGATGATAGTTGGCCAAGTAGAGATAGGGATAGACGTGTTGATTTCGAAAAAACACTCTGTTAATCTCCACCGCCCTACGGAGCAATTCAAGAGGAATGTCTGGTTGAAAGTTTACCTCTTTGGTGATACCCTCTCCGTGGATTTCAATAATCTCCGAAAGGGAGTCGCTGGAAGAAGTTATTTGGAAATCAGAAGCGATATCTGAAACTTGGACACCGGGAGTAGGATAGCCCATCTCGATCTCTGCTAAGTTGGTCAGACCCAGCGGGTACCGATCCAAGAGACCGGCTCGATAGACTGTCCACAGAAGACGTTGTTTCAATTGCAATAACTATCAAATGAAAAATCCACTCAGTGAATCTAATCCACTACAAAATTCAAAAGGTGCTGTAAATGCCAAATTGTTTTTGCATTTATGTGTGGATAGTCATTTCCATTTGGGAAAAAATCGAAATTTAACTCTAAAAATCATGCTGTTCAGAATGTATTCAAGCCTTGTTTCTACATAATTTTTGAGGTAAATCTAGAGCACATAACAATCGCGCGCCGTTTCTCCACTTTTTAACGTTTTATGTTTATTATAATGTGGGAGATAAGACAATTGCGAATAACACTAACAGAATTTTATTGAGAATAATTATGTTTATATGAATTCAATTCAACCGTTGAATATAACGTAATTGTCTTTCCCACTATGGAAGAAGGTAAAAATTTTCAATTTCAGCAAAGGTTTATTGATCAAAATCCAAGTTCCAAGCCCACTCGGAAAGGCGCTTTCAAATACTCATGTTAACCACTGCATCTCAGTGTACTAGACTTTTCTTAACTATTCCTTTTCGATTCTAAACGTACTACAATCTGAGTTTTGAAATTACTATCTTTGGTTATATGTACTATAGGATGAATGCGTTGCTTTACATCTATGGAAATTCCCTCCACAATACGCGTTGAATGTCCATCACTAGACGTCGATAAAGCTGACATTTTACTTTTCGAACGCCTAGAAGATGACTGCTCCCCTCCAAGGGATTCCACAGACGACTTGATGAGTCTAGAGGGTTGAATGGCGGCGACAACAGCAGCAATCGATAGGATCCCGGGGTTGCAGACCACCGGATATCCATTGAGGTAGAGCCAGGAGTGAAGGAAGGGTTCAAGTCGGACAGGTGGTGGACGGAGAAGGGTGGCTGGGGATGAGGTGATATTATCGCCAGAGGATGAGGAAAGAAGTTCCAGGCCATGCATTACAGAGACGTCCGCATTCTCCCGACGTTCAGGGGGACCGAACTCAACCCAGGCGTGGTCTTCGGACAGGGCCAAATGGACGTCCGAGTAGCCGAGGAGTTGACATGCCGCCACGGTGCTGTAAGCCAACCCAAAACTGTCCAGTTGTCCAACTATAAATTGCAAAAAAAGGATCTTACAATACCAAGATTGCAATCCGCTCTGAAACTTGAATATTCGGACAAAAACGATGTTATGCTTTAAGTGGTGCGTACCTTGGTATATTTGCATCAAAAGCAGACGCAAAGACTATAATTAACAGGGATCAACTCTGGTTATGAACCCTGAAAACCACTCTTCGGCGGAAAATCTTTACGCGAAGAAATCACCGAGTAGGTTTGAGAATAAGCCATAAATTGGAATAGAAACAAATCCAAACAAGAAAAATACACTAAACATTTAGATCCATCAGACCATAAGGCTGATAGATTTGATAAAACACTTAACGTTAAATACTTACCAAGCCATTTGACTACTGTCAGTTCGTAGAGGATCCAATATAGATTCTTCCAGAATAATATTTAAATGAATCGTGTAAATGGCGGAATGACTCACATTTGAGAAGTGAGTAGATAGATTGAGCATGACCAATCCGTTCCCGTATGCGTAAGGACGACGACAAGTGGGAACATATTGCATCGCAGACCACTCTTATAAGATCCCGATTGGAGGATTGAGGAATTGGCAGTTTGGTAGAAGCTCCAGTTACAGAGTCTGCCGGGTGTCGACATAAAGCAGATAGCTGAAAGAAAACAAGAGAAATCAGAATAAGAGAAGTCATTTAAATAGCGGAGTTATCAAAACTCTGCCAGTGACGTAGCAGAGATGTCAGGATCAATGCCTATCCGGTGATGGGTGGCTAACTACTCTGGTTAATTCTGGCTAACAAAGTAGGTGGTAGAATATAATTTTCTCGTAAGGGAGGCTCCAGAATGCTTTCTCCTTATTTAAGTCAAATGTTGTAAACACAGTAACGGACTTGGGAATTATTTCCCGAAATATTGCTAATCATATCTGCCTTGAGTACTGCTAGAATGCTAATGATAGAACGACGCACTCGCAGCATTATCAACATGAAACATAAAAATGTCAACCAACAGATGCTAACTCTGACAACTCAGAGATAGCGCTCTCATCTCAGAGCACACCTGAAAAGTGAGAATAGGATTAGAAATGCCCGTATACCGCTTACATAAAGTAGATTGCCTTCATATGAGGATACGACCGATTAGATATGAATACATACATGTACATTTCTCTTAATTGTCAGTTATTAGGCTGATGTAGCTTCCGAGATATCCATCGTAATTCGAAATAATGCGGGTTTATAAGCAAAACAACATGATTTCTTAAAACCATGACATCAAAGAATCAAGTAAACATTAAAAATTCCTCTAATTGTCAGTAAAAACCGAAAATTCATGCCTAAAACGAACTAAAAAAGGCGTAAAAGGGGTCAATTTAGTCCGATCTCAAATTCAACCTTAAAAACTGCATCCTAACTGGGTTCCAATTGCATTTAAACGCTTACTATAAAGAAATCTCATAGGACTGTTAATTATTTTGTTCAGCACTTGCAACAATATCTCCTCCCAAATCCTATAACGAAAAGCTATCTTTCTACCATTGAAACTTGTAATTGCAAATATTACTTGTTATTAATATTACCTTAGGGTCATGAACAATCATCTCATAGAACCGTTGATAGAGCTGTTCGGCGTCTTCAAACTTCAGAGTAGGAAATACCGGTTTGGGGGACTCCATGACAACACTCATTGGCGATGACGCCGATTGACGATCACTGGGAGGCATGGATACTGAAGATCTTGCATCATCTTCTTGAACCGTCAATAGGCCGTCAGGAGAAGGAACTTCAACAGGAGAAGGCGCAGGAGATAAAACTCTAACTGTCATACGTTTTGCAGCCCGAGAGGATCTCAAATTACTCGAAGAGGGCCGTTTACGAGTTGAGAGGGTTGACAGAGAGGTATCCGATGAGAGGGATACAGAGGGATCTCGAGTGATATGACTTTCAATGTAGCCCAAGATTATTGAAGCGAAAGCGATATTAGGCTCAAGACTATTGGAAGGAGGAAAGGACTCCATGCTGTGATTGGTTTGAAGCATCTCTTCAAAAAGAGTTACTACAGAATCAACAGAAACTAGGGGAAAGTAGCGCCGCCACGTGCGCATCGAAGTGTTTGTTGATGAACGCAAAGTCATCGCGTTGAATCTAGAAACATAAAAATAAAAATTTACACAAATTAGCCTTAAAATTTAGTTAAGAACAACAATATTGCCATTATGAAGAACGAGTATAAGTAAAAATGACTTCATAAATAAAAATACACTTTAAAATCAATCCCATTTTTCTTCATAGCTACCAGTTTCTGTTCACAAAGCAATGCAAATACCGCCATCAAGAGCAGACCCATATCTGATTCTAAGGTTAAGCTAGAATGGGTTTCAAAAAGAGATCTGTCATGTGAATGATGAAACTTCGGTCAATTCATTCAATCTCTATTTTTACATCAGTGATCATAATCTGACAGGGAAGATTGAAAAAAGCACTCAACTTTATTATATTTTTTAATTCTATCCAAAACGATTATGAAGAATTACACAGAAACTGATTTAAGTCAATTTTGTAAGACCGAATGCAACGGAAAAAATATCATAACACAGCAGTAACATAAAAACATATTAAACAATTACGCTAAATATGGTAACTCTAAAAATTCATAACAACTAAATGAACGAAAGTTTCAAAAAATGAAAATGAAATTAATGTTCTGAACACCAACCCATAAGAAACAGACTCTAGGAAAATCATATGCTCCTCCTCAACAATCAGTAACTTAAAGATCCCTATTATTTCGGGTATTGATAAATTACCAACAAAGTAGATGGTATATAATAAAATTTATTTAATTGAATTTTGCTAAAAACTGAAATGAAACTTTAGATATTTGTAGCCTTAATGATCATGGCATTTGCATTTTTATTTCATAAGTGTAATTTAAAGAATGACCAAAATGTATGATATTTACATATTAAAAATATCAAATAATATTCATGACATTAGTGTCAAATTATTTAAATATATATGAGTACCGGCCTAAAAAATTTTTAACTGCTAACCGGGCCTCTAATTTATGCACACATTATAATTAGTTGGTAGAGATATATAAATGGTACCAAATTACTTCTTTTCATATTCTACCTTGAGCAATTATTTTGGTGGCTACACTGACTTGATTCGACCCTGTTGTCGGGTCGTGTTTGTAACTAGTGCAATGTCTCAGGAAATCTAAGAGTCGGTTACGGTATCCTACAGAGAAGAGCAGGTTACAACAGTTTGGCGATGCAGCTATCGAATTACGTGGATATAGAAGCCTGAATCTCTTCAATCGCAAGAAATATCTTTACCCAGATGAATTTCTCAATGTCTATAAAGGATCTGCAAATGTAGGTATATTTCATCATTATCCTCTTATAGTTGAAACTTTTACAACATGGTATTCTCAACACCGTGATATTTATAAGAACATCATGGTAGATCTTCCTCACTCCACTTCAGATACCATGCTGCTTCGTACATTTAGTAGAAGTGACCATTACCTATGTTCGTCCTACATTCAACAAATGGATCCTGCCGATCTAACTTATGAAAAAATGATTACTAAGTTAGGCTCGGTTGTTGGTGACAACAATTCTTTCTTCAACTTGACCATAAGTGAAGATGAAAATATTCACCATCATTTAGGCATCGTTAACCGATTTTGCACTGGTTTTCGATTTGGTTCTCTTGAAGAAAACCAATTCAGGTGTCTAATTTTCATTCTTGGTCTCCGAGCTGCTCTCCATACTGAGATTCGACTCAGACATCTGTCCCTCCTGGATAAGAAACCCAATGTCAATAAGTCTCTTCGCAGACCTGAATCTGCTGGAGGAGTGTTAATCACGAGTGTCCAACTTGAAAGGACCTAAAAATGATCTATCATCCATCGACTGAGGGGACCCACTCCCCATCCAACAATTACCCGACGAATATCAGAAGCAGTCACTCCCAAGATGCCAATTTTGTGGAGAATGTTGTTATCATCGCGACTGCCTTATCGAAGACGTCGCTGCCAGAACTCCAATGACAATGGCCATAAAGAAGACTTCTACTGAGAAACTTCTGCGAACAGTTCAACGAGGCAAAACCCGAAAAACAAGAGAGCATTAACTTAGACGAGGTAGAGCAATGATCAATACTGGCTCCGATATCTAATGCTATGCCACTCTACGTGTCGATGCTACACGAAGCTACATTCCTGGAGAAGACGATCTTCAGGTAGTGCTACAATGATCAAAATATTAACCTAATGGGCCTAGACTGGATCGATGAGCTCAACCTTATCCAGTTCCCATTGACGAAAACGAAACCCACCAGATATCTACTCTCAAACATACGAATGTGGCAAATCTTGTGAGAGGATGCAACCAGTGTCTATATTTTGCCTAATCTTGCTTCAGCTAAGACGATCTCTGGTCGTGTTAAGACAGCAGAATTTGAAGGTTAAGATTTAAAGATAGCGTGTAAAGAGATGTTGTTATCAAAACAACTTTGTGTTCCGACAAAGTGTGACCCGTTGCGCGCATATAGTGTGGGTGATCTCGTGTATGTCCTCAACCAGGATTTAAAGCACTAATAGACAGCTGTCATAATCACCAAGCCACATGACGGCGATATCTACGACGTGGAGAACGGAAAGGATACTTGATTTCGCGATCACATGCAACTCAGATCAGGAGGGTTTGATTAGGTGATTTGTCGTGATGTTATTAATTTTTTATGTTCTATATCTTACAGTTCTCTAACTCCCGAACAGCCTGTGATCCCCGATGTAGTGCGACGACGCGAAAGATCTCACGACAAAGACGAACGGATAATTAAATCTACGAACGGCCGTGTTACACAAAGAAAATAATATTTTTCCTAAAATAATTCTCATATCTATAATTCTTTATCTTCCATTTTTTAATTCCTGCTCCTTGTAATCCCCTTTTATTAGAAAGAATTTGTTTACAATACGCTTGTAAATGGCGCATAATATAGACCGACCTAGAGATACTCAAATGTGAGTCTTGTTTTGATATAGTGATTTGGGTCGTTTTGTATTGTGATGTTGCCGGTCGTGTTTATAACTAGTGCAATGCCTTAGGAAACCTAAGAGTCGGCTACGGTATCCTACAGAGAAGAGCAGATTACAACAGACCCCCTTCCCCTCCCGTCCCCTACGTTTTAACACTATGCCCAATGTTATATTACTGGCTTTTTATTATCTCCAATTTCTTTGAATATTATTATCCATATCGCTGTATCTTTGTACTGGTAATCCACTGTCAGATATAACTGGTGGTGTAGGTGAAGATTTCCCTGGAAGTAGTACCAGTGAAGGAATATCTTTGAGATATTTCATCAACGGTTGAAGTTATTAACTCATAATCAATTATATACAGAAAATAAAATTTAAATATTTGTCTCATCATCACCATTAAAGAGAGCTAAATTGAGCCCATATCCTTCACATGTAAGTATATTATGTGGTCTTTTGGAAGCTCGATTTCAGTATCCTTACCTTCCAAAGTTGTTTTAATCTGCACTCCATGCGATTTTTGAAATCCATGGTACGTATGTATTTGAAATTGAGGAGTTAAGAAATTTACTTTATATCTTCTTCTTGTGAATGGAACTTTTGGAATTGTCTATTATATTCTAAACAGTATGTTTTACAATTGGAAAAATCCATATTTTCTGAAAACATAGAACTTGGTAGCGGAATTCTTGGAAGGTTATCTTTTAAATTGAAAGAAATTAAGCTTTCAAAATGTGTAACGAGGTCATAAAATGTTATATTTCACAGATTTAAAGCATGATAAATACAAATCCATATATGCAAATAATTTAATGAAAGAATATTCGCTATTTGGCATAATAATTCTTGAATGGGATGAATATTCCTCTGACAATTTATAGAGTTTCGGATTTATGGCCTATTATTTTTCCTTCATTACCGTCCATGCTCAGTTGGCGTTTGTTTCCGCGTTTTACAGTCAATGACAATAGAACTTGTGAAGTTCGAGTGCAGAGGCCTCCTCAGCCAATCAGCGATCAATATCCCTGCAACTTAGCGTTGTTTGTATTTAAGGACCAAGCCCGTGGACAGCGATTCATAAGGAGCTCTGATCGGTTAAAATTCCCACTATCTCATCCCTTACGGATCAATAAACCCTCTCGCTACTTTGGGAGCAGCCTAGCTAATTTCGGGAGCAAATTGATAATAGAGGACTCTACTAGACGCCATCTGGACTGCTTAGGAGGATTACTCAGGATGTAGCAAAAAGGCTTATTGGTGTACCATCCGCTACATACTGAAGGAATGCGTATAAGGTTATATCAAACGCGAGTTACATATGCATTATATGCTGTTCTTCTCTGAAATTACGATAGTTTTGTTTAAGTGTTAAAAATAGCTTCTTATTCGTTATTAGATCTATTTTGTTTTGTAAATATTTAAAGTATGACTTCTTCACACAAGTATCTCCAGGGCCTAATTTCCAGTTGTTTTAAACCTTGTGATAGATAAACTGAAACACAACTGTTATGATCTGCCATTCTCGGTAAAATTCCGTAATCGACTCATAGAATCCCTAAGAAATTGCATTAGTTACGAATACGGTCCGAAGCATCATAATACAAAACGACATAAGCCACCATATCGAAAAGAGATGCACGTTTTTTGTCGAGGGGTTGGTTTATATGATGCAATCGTAATGTAAATAAACTCATTCGAATAAAGGGGAATTAGAGGGAGCAGGATTTAAAAGGAGGAAAATAAAGAACCTTATATATATGAATTATTTTTGAAGAAATTATTATTTTCTCATATGTAGTAAGAAAATACCAGAATGTCATCCATAATGTTGACATCAGATTTCATCAGTGTCTTCCCAAAAGATCGTCTGAAAATGCAGTAGCATATTTTCTTCTAGCTGAGGAATGAAGGACTTATTATCCTGAACCCTATGAACCCTACTCTTTCCCCAAACTATTTCCTCTGCTGTAACTACTCAACCTTATGTCCTTATACGATAATGTATACTACTTGCATTTATAAGCGAACGAAACCAAATTTATTGATAAATAGGTTCAAATGTCAGAAATATATCTTTGAATAGTATTTTGGCACCTTTGGAAATACTATTTTTGAGAAAATACTTGGAATTTAATTGTCACTAAATTCAGTCAAATCAAAATCTAAGCTCTGAACTGGCAACAACGAGCCTTAAAACTGATAAGAAAAAATACATACCATGACACAAGAAGAAGGAGAAAAGAGGAGGCGTTGGTTGGAGAGTTTTATTGAGAGTAGAGATAAAGTGGAGGTTGGGGGCGAGAGAGGCTTGTTTAACTGCGTAGATGTGTGTACAAATTTGTTTGCATAAGGTATTAGTCTGGGCACACAATAATAGGGGCATAAGTTGAGACTTGGTGACAGTGACGTCCTCAGAGCAGTGTGAGAAACGAAGTCATCGAATGATCGAGCTGGTTAGTCATTTATATTTTGAAATGGAATTTTCATCAAGATGTCACGATTACTATTAATTCGGATATATTTTAACACGATTTCTCAACTGTTATATTTTCCTGACGTCATATAAATTCTTAACCACCAGACTAATTTTCAATTAAGTCCGTGATAAATTAAACTATACTACTTATTTTGAGTTTCTTTTACAGATATTCTCATCGCATCATCTACCGCCGTAATGAAAAAGGTTAAGTTTACCTTAAGGGTTTAGATATAAAATTTGTTCTAATGAAGTCCCAGAGCATCATTATTCAAAAAAGCGCCCATCACGACAGTAACCCTCGAGCATTTTCGTCAAAATTTCTTGTATTTCCTTTTCTTATCACAATTTTGCATATATTTGGTTTTTAAAAGGTAAATATAACATCTTATCTTGATTAGCCAAGAAGGTACTATAATGTTCACATTAAATGTGACTTAAAGACCCTTATTTGCACATTTAAATGTACGTCACGTGCAGTAAATTATTATTAATTTAAAATATCCTGCCCAACCATAAACTGACATCTAAAAACTATTCTAAATGTGAAGGAATTCCCAATTCCGTCAACTCAATAAATTATTTTTTCTTTCCATACAAAGCCAGATGCATATTACTATTAATTTGTCTGCATAACTCTTATACAGGTGGGAAGTACAAGGAATATTAGTAACAAGGATTCAGGATCAGACAGTGTAATTGGAATTGCAGAACAGAAAGTTATTAACTTCAGAAAAAAAAGGTGTGTACAGTGGGATTACTCGAAATCTTCAACATCGAAATAAGTAGTGAGAGTGCATCTATATTCTTTCAGAAAAAACAAAGTCATGGATCTTGTTCATTCAAAGAAAATGAAGAAGTGGGAAAAGTAAATCTTTTTACAGATGTGGGCTAACCCCGAAGTATAAAAATATTGATAAGTGAGTTGGTATTGTAATAGTAGCCGGGGTGAGTGTTAGTAGCCAAACGTGGAAGCAGAAAGTGGTGAGCTTATAAGTATGAACGAGATTACCATTTCTCGTAGCATTTTTATGATCAAAATACATAGGGCATAGAGAGAGTAGTAGGAAGAAAAGGGCGATTTCAAGTGAAAGGCGTGCAAACTACAGCGGGGAGGGGAGGAGCGTCATTTGAAAGCCCAAAAATGTAAGTTTGTGGATGCAGGATCTCTCTTTAGGTCTGTTGGTATCTTGTTTGGTTATTTGAATCACGTCTGCCAATTATATTTTGCGCGGTCTTCGCAAAATATTTTCCAGATTTCTCATCTCGTTTTCACTGATTTTGCTTGAAAGAGTCCGTCCGGCTATTAATTATTAAAAGAAACAACAGTTGAGCCTTTTTTTCTAAGAAACCAGGAATATAAGCGAAATCGGCGCGCACATAGTAGGAAAAGGCAAAGATCAACATCAAATCAATTACAAACATTGCGAAGCCTTACTTTAAGGAGAGTATTGAAAGCTATTAAGGTAGGGGAAACCAATTTGGAATTTTTAAAGCAAATACAAAAAATGTAAAACATTATAAAGGCAGCCACAGACGACACTCTCGGCACTCAACCCGATTTTAATGAAGCTGTCGATGAGTTTTCCCCTACTGTACTACGGATCTTGTGTTTTCTCAAGATCAACACGCCTCTTTCCTTTATAATGCCTGTTATCGATAGTTACCTTAGTAAATGGACCCTTTTTTTCTGAATAATGTTGTGCTACCTTCTATTTGTCTTGTGTTTTGCATACTATTATTCGAGAAAGATATATATAATGCGGAATAGTTAACTGAAAACTCCTCTTCTCAAGAGAGGAGTAATAATAAACGATATTTGTTATTCAAAAGAGTACAACAATTATATATTGCACTTTTTTTGTTTTAAACACTTTAAAATTTATATATATATAGTTAGGAACCATTTAGTTAACTCCATCATGTTCTATTAGAATATATAATTAAAGCCTGAGATAGGAATAATACGCTCTTGGGAATAAAAGAACTAGGGGTTAGATAAAAGCATGCATAATGAAAAGGCAAAATCAAATCAGCGGGAAACATAAAATTAAAAAAATGCAATAGCAGAGCAGCGCAGATTTTCGAAAAAAAGAGAGAAATTAAAACAAATCAGTATAATGTTATCAAAAGCGCTTATTACCGCGACGCGCTCTTTGGAGGTGTTAGTAAAACGACCGAGCTGCAAATTAGAATAAAGTGGGGGGTGAAAGGGCGGTGAATGAGCAAGAGGCAGCAGAGTGAGGTGAGTTGAGTGTTTAATCACAATTAATATTGTAAAAATAATTCCAGAAGCGTTTTGAAATTTGCTTGGTTTTGTGTGTATTTTGAATTTGGCCATGTATTATTATTATTATTATTGAAGCTATTTTGCTTACAATTTCTCTAGTGCTTCTATTATCGGATTTGTAAAATCTTCTTCATCTGGAAATGAAAGACTTAAATTGAATACTCCGATGGTATTTACTAGAATCTTCAACAGAAAAAAGAACAGGAAAAGTACCTTACGGCTATTTCTTCTTCTACTTCATTTAAAAATTCAGTTTTATAAGGATTTTCCTTTTTCCTAAAATAATACATTTATCACCGCCTGATACCTCTATTCACATTATTTTTCAATAGTTCGATCGTCAAAAGCTCACTTTCTAAAATTGGTGAATTTTGCTATTACAATTTCTTTCAACAGTTGATCTTTGTAAATAAGCGCAAGTTTGTCGCTCCCGTATATCTCTGCATATTTAAGAAGATTCGAATTGAAACGTCGTTAGATATTTTTGCTTTTTAATCCCAACATCTCAAAATCACTTGAAATTCTAATTCTAAACGACTGCATATTAGTAAACAAGTCAATTAAACAACGAAAGTTAGAACATTTAAACACAGAAACTGAAATCTGCTCCTTCCTGGCTAACTAACCTCAAGCTAAAAATCTGAAATAATGCATATTAAGCATAATCTCGGTTCTACTTATACAATTGTAGTAGACAAGGTTCTGGGGGAGGAATGCTTACTGGATTGCCGAGTGCGTTCTTGAACACGTCTGCGTTCCTTAGAAGGACCACGTCTACCCAGTGTTCCACCAACCGGAGCCACTGAGGAGGCGCGATCACAGGCATCAAGAAGAGCGCTACCTTCACGAACCTCTCGACTGTCTTTTCGTCCAGCCAATTCCTGTACGGAACTTGGAAGACAAGGACTAGCTCCGCGGTCTCTGTTCCGCTTTGCGTTCGAAACTTAATAATAAAAACAAAATATTGTCAATTTATTTGCACGCATATGAGATATATCATGCATAGAAAAGCGATGGTGGTTAAACCCAGGTTATGATAGTGCATTTAGATTACTTCATGCGATGAAATTCTGTAATTGTTACTAACAAATTATAAGTAGATTGTCTTCCTTTTGAGTCCGCACACATACACACATATACATAGCAAAAGCATAAGCGCCGTTTCCGATCTGCCAGCACTTTGGAAAAAGCGAAGCCTATCTTCATTTGCCCTTCTAATAATAACCGCTACTAAATTAATAACACTGTATAACAATATTCGATCACAGAACCATTTTATCACGCATTTAGCAAAAATTTTCACATTTTGGCAGAAAATGCCAAATATTACTTAACTATTCACGTGCCCGCTTAAATAACTGACACTGGAAGTAGCTAAACAATTGACTGGTTATAAGAAAATTTTTTATTAGTGCTGGTTGTCATAAGGGACTAGTTTTTAATAAGTTTACACAATTCTTTCCAGCTTACCACTGTTTAGATTGGTTTTAATTAAGGTATTTAACTTTGAACAAATTAGAAATATTAAAGCATTTAAATGAGTGAAAATCGGTGTTAGATTTCTTAAATCAAAGTGATGAATAGCGAAGCTCAGCGAAGCATTCAGGTGCCACGAGAAATTAAGATCAGCAGTTGTGACCTCTCCCTAGACCCCCACTTACTGATATTTGAACTATTACTCAAGCGTCGAGAGCCAGCATCCAGTCTGGGTAAGAGTGGATAGGGTGACTCACTCGACTCTCGTCGACTTGACAACACTTGACGCAGTTCCATGTCATCTGCGGCTTGTTGCTTGGATATCACTGGAGCAGCCCGAATCCTTGGTACCTAAAAATCGCATGTAAATCAAGATTAAATCAAACCGATCTCAAGTAATTAGAAGATGATATCATGCCTACTCCATGGTATAATTCTAATGAATTCAGTGCTATTTGATTCTATGAGATTAATGGATGAATGGGTGAATGAATGAAGGGTTGATAAGCAGTAGATGCTTTCTAAGATGCTACTATGCTCTAATACAAGTAATATATAATTTACGTTAATTCAGGCATGGGAGATGAGATAGCGAAGCGTCGTGAATTGAATACACGCTAGCTATGTAAAAAAACTTACGTCAAGACGACGAATTGAGGAGTTCGCATCTTCCATATTAAGAACCTAGCATAGGGAGGGGATTCAAGGATGAATTTTTGGATCAATAATCATGAAAGCAGAATTTGACACCATCAAAGTGACGAGGAAATAGGAATTGACTAGTAGACGAAAGCAGAAAAGTAACTTACATCGTCAATTAATTTTCCTCTGGTTTGCCTCCGTTCCTTATCGCTGGCCTTTTTAGCATTTTGCTCGAGGATTCGCTCCCTGGTTGTTCGATATTCCAGGGAGAATTCGGCCAGAATTCGACAGAAATGACCAATTGCCATGTTTTCTGCCCGATTTGGTGGAAAACCTAAGTAGACTAGAAGTTGACGATACCTGAAATTCAAAATTTCCAAACAGTTGGATCGTGAATAATAAGCAGCAGAAGTTGTTGAATATATTCAAAAAGATTTACCGTTTTACAGCCCTTCTTTTAACTATCTTCATAGCGATTATTCGATCAGCCGCATCTGCAATAAAATCTGCCAACCTGAAAAAATTAAAATATTAATTTAAAAATAACTGTATTTTTAATAAGTATTGTTTGTGTTTAAGTGAGGTGTAGCTGATATCTGTTAGGATATATCCACAAATGGACATGCATTTATAAAGCTATTAAAGACAGCAATTTGGTAGTTAAAATTTGTATATACTTTCATCAAAAGCGTATTCAAATTGTTCTGAATGCGGATTTTAAAACAAACACCCTTGTGATTAAATATTTACCGTTTATATCATGCAAGCGAAAACTTAGATCATATGTATAAATGTGAGGATAAGTAAATGCTATTAGGAATAAAATAAATATTTCCGATTATAAATTAAGCAATAAATGAAGTATTAATATTAATATGAAGTTATAATGTACAGGTTATTAGTAATACAATTGCTAAGGTAATTTCACAAGTTGCAAAGCTCTAAAATTATTTTCAGTTTTCGCTGACTCTACCTGTCCATATTTCCGTTAGCTGATGAATCGTTAACAGTGCTAGGGAAATTTATGAATTTTAATAATAATAATAATAATATGAATCTAGAAATATTGGAATACAGTTGTAGAATATTTACAAATGTTCCCTAATGATGTTCTGTTAGTGATTAATTAATCCGTTAAAGGATGTGTTGACAAAAAATATGGGTGTGAAGCTCGTATTTCACAATCCCCCCTTGTAGATCAGAATTTTAAAAAATCGCTGGATTCGCATCGATAAGTATCGATTTCGTGATCTCTGCCTGGCAGACGTGTACCTTGTTCTCTGTGTCACCGGTGCAAATTGACGGGAAAATGCTTACAAACAGTTATCATGGGCAGATGGACAACATCGTGGAACCTGCCTGATTTGAAAAATAACATTCTGACAATCCTATTTATTCAGTAAACTCTTTCTTCTTCTACTTTACTAGAAATATATCCCGAAATGTCCATGTGCATGTTTATGAGATGTGAAACGAGTGTTAAGAAGGATGAAAAAAGCACACAGATTCAAATAAATGCGAAACGAAATAACGATCGGATACACTATCCAATAATAACCGAATTGCACATTGAATAAACTAAATGCGCAGTCATTTGAAATGGTGACATCCACAAATGATTTTCACTGTCGATATTGCTAATTACATGGCTATTTCCAGAGCTTGTGATGCATACCACCTGCCATACTCGTCTTCAAGCCTTTAAATTAATAACAAATAAATAAGTGCATCGAGTCAAATGGTTGGGGCAGAAATCAAGGCGAAACAATGTGACATCAGTCTTAGACGGAGAGCGCAACTACTCACTTGTTATTGACGACAAAATTGCGATTTGTGCTGCAGTAGATTGTCTGATAGTGTTCCCACGCTCGTCGACAATCATGCTCGACTTTTTCTAGTCTTTTATCTAACTCGTCCCAGTCAACACGATGACAGCGACAAACCGCTCCCATTTCTGAGTGCAAATCTACAAAAGATAAGTATTCTACTTTTAATTCTATTTGTATGAATCTCATATATTTAATGCGAGGCTGTTATTCACCCGTGCTTTCAGGAAACAGTTCAAGCACAGTTGAGCAGACATGATGAAGAAGACTATGTTTGTGCTTGGTGTCCTTAACCTCTGGTAAACGGTCAAGATATTCAGGATTGAAACCCCAGGACTCGCTGGAATTGAGAAAGTTGCCCATAGCAAGAATGACGGAGAGAATGCAACGAAAGGTTTGTGACTCTTGAATATCATACACCGCCTACAATGGATGTGATTACAATGAAGTCTACTGATAAGGAATAAATATAGGAGTTAGGTAGTGAGATTTACCTGCTTGAGATCAGTTAGTGGTTCAATGATCTCAGCCTCCATGGACTCATAGTCGAGTTTAAAGAGCCAGAGTTCAAGTCTCGCCTTGAGATGGGAGACTTCGGAAAGGGTTAGAAGGAACTCCTCTGCTTTGCCCAGTTGGATATCGGAGTGTTCTCGCTTTGCAGCAATGATCTTGTCACGTTCTTCATCCGTTGGAAGCATGGTGGTTAACAATTGCTAGCAAAAAATTTTTTCGTTTTGAATTCTCAGTAAGTTAGATCTGTAATTCATGATACACAATATGTGGTATACACTACTGAAATCCTCCGGAAGTAAACGTACCTCAATGCCCTCACGATTAATCACCGAAGAGTCCATTTTAATCAAAGCATTGCTGATAGTTCTCAGTGGTGGAAGAACCTTCATGCCAATATTGATGGCATTGGATCTTTTCACATCCAAAATCTCAATCTTTTTATTCGCTGTATCGTGTTTCTACAAAGAAAACAAACGAAATAGAGAAATACCGGAAATATCGAATGAAATTTAATGGGAGTCACATCTGGAACTTACCATAACTTTAATTTCTGTGACTTTATTCTCAAACAATTCCTCTAGATGTTTGTAATCCAGAGATACAGGTATAACATGCGTCCAGATTGTGGAATTTTTGAGTTCCTCCATTACCTTCTTAGCTTCTTCTTCTTTGGCTGCGGTTGAAATCGGAGCCTTCTTGGCGGATTTAAAATCAACTTGATCCCGTCCAGGAGCTTTCGCAGCCTTTTCAAGAGCTTCAATATCGCGGGGTTTCGGAACCCACTCTGTCCAGTGAAGACGAACAGTCCGGTTCTGCTTTTGGACTCGAGCGCCTGGAGGAGGTGGAAGATTGTTCAGGAGAGTGTTTGAAGATGTGGACTTTCCGAAAGGCGGGGGAGGGGGAGGAATGCCACCTAAAAAACAAAGATTGTTAAAACTTATATATTTTTTTACAAACTAATTTTTTGAGTATAGCTATCTAGATTGTAAGCAGTATGCATGTCTTGTCTCCCACACAGTTATTTTTCGCTCATTAAAACGTGGCGTAAAAAAGATCAGAGGTGTTCTTTCTAGTGTCTTCTGGATCATTATTGCGTATTACCTAGTAATTTACACTATGCTAAATATAGATCGAATAGCCTTTGTAAATGAAGATTTAAAATTTGCCGACTCTTATTATTGATTTCAGTTACAAGGAAGTAGTAGCTAAGTGGAAGCTGCAAGAACCATACCATTTTATTATGATAAACTTGTGTCAATAAAAGGGAAATTTGACTTTCAGGTATTCATTGCAAAAATAAATGAAAGAGAATTCCGTTCATCCCAATATACTTAAATCTATTACTTGTTATCGATGGAATGGTAGTCTACCCGGGAACAAACCTCTTCATAGGTAATCCATTTCCCCATTGTTGTTTATCTTTGACCAAGAACTTTTAATTGGATTTTAATATCACTCTTTGTCCTTTCGGAATAACTCACCTCCACCCCCTCTTCTTCCCCTCATAATAATGGAATCATATAAACCCAAACACAAAATGAAAAAATCTCCCATCTTACAGTTTCAGTTCTCTACAACACGGCTTAAATGATGATCCGCTTATAAAAGAACTATTGAGAAGTAGTTACAATTTCGAATTCTCGAGAATTAGATACAAAAAGTTGTCAAGTAATCATAATTAAAAGATTTTATGAAGTCAGTCACACACAAAGTAGCAAGGAAATAAAACTATGACTTGGATACTAGTAATAAAAGTGAAAGCAACAACTTCAAAGATAACAAACCGAAAAGGTTGAAGAGTGAAGCTCCATATGCAAAGGCTTGGTAAATGTGATAAATTGATCGATAGCACAACGATAGATCACATAACTTTCAAACTTCGTGTTTGATAAAGAGAAGGTCATAAAGGAAATTCCGCCTCTCATACAGGCACATAAAGAAGAGCAAAAAACAACGATGACACTGCTCAATAGAAAATAATTGTGACCAATTTGAGAACTTGATACAATTGCCACAAGTTCCAATCAACAGAGAGGGTTATGCCAATAAGCTAAAAGGATTCAAAAAGTTTCAAAAAAGCCTGAATTGATTAATAGGATACTTTTTGGAAGTTAATATCGAAGAGATTGCAATCGAAGATTACACTCTGAAAATAACCTATAGGCGTAATTTAATTAAATAACTATATTCAATTTTATTATGAGAACATTAATGAATGTTCGAAAGTATCCGTCCATCAAGGTAGATGAAATAATGTATTTGAAGTTATTCAAACCTTGAAGTATTTCGAGTACTGATAACTGAGAAGATTCCGGGTGAGAATCGAATTAACACGAATACGGGGGTGGCGATACATTTTATTGCGTAATTGAGCACAATTAAATCCGTTTGTATCAACCGTATGTCAGGTGTCACCAACCTCAGTTAAAGACCAGTGCAATTTCTTCCACTATCAAACGAATTAGATCAGACTTTGAAATATGGTACTATAAGCACGTTTTACTCAATAATTAAGCTCAAACTAATAATAACGTGCACAAACACCTCTGGTCTAAAGGGTCATAAAGACAAAGAGGTAAAATCACAATTTAACCTAAAGAGAAACATTTATATTTCAGAATTATAGACCTCCAATTTTGGTCCAAAATGAGATTTTATTCAGTTGACTAAAACTATCAGCCATCAGCTCTGAATTCTAAGCGTATTATCCAAGTACAACAACTTTTCAGCAATGAATCTTCATAAATGTAAGCATTTATGTAATCCAGTTGATTGAAAATAGATTGTAGTTGTTCACTCTGAGGTAAGATTTGTACATTTACCAAAGAGAGAGGGAAAAGGAGATAATGGACATTTCCATCTTGAAATTATGATCGGTGACTCTTTGTTCCTTACATCATCAGGATACCTAAATAATTACCTTGTGGTGATCAGGAACTATTTGCGTTAACTGTCAGTTTTCATACACAGTAATATTTATACACTTATATTTAATTTTTATGACTTTAGCAGAAAGCGTAAACCTCAAATTGCACAGGTTGGGCGGTGGTAAATCTCGCATCTTCAAGTGCTAGTTGCTGATGTAATTTGAACATTATAGACTTGACATATTCATATATTTCGCGGGGTATAGTCGGTAAACTAGGATAAAGTGTTAACAACCAACCCACTGTTCTCTTTATGTGGGTAGCTGATAAGAGGATAAATAAAGCTCAAGGCTAGAGTTTGTGGTCCGTTTTAATGAGTGATTTCCATGAGATGTTTCTAAATCGTCCAATGCGTTAGCACACGCCGCTCCTGTATTCTGGTGATATCTATTGGGGAGAGAGATCATAAACTTCCTAGCATTGCGACGATTTAGAAGAATCTTACTTTACTAAACTGACTTTACCCAAACCTGTATAAGTTATCAGAACAGTAATGGCAACGGAACCTCACCAGGTCCACCGGGAGGAGGTGGTGGAGGAGGCGGCGGGGGCCCGAGGAGTCCTCCGGGTGGGGGAGGGGGAGGAGGTGGTGGCGGTGGAATTCCGCTATTCATCGCTGGCCCACCACCAGGACCAACAGGACCATTCAATTCATCCTCCGATATGTCCAAATCGTCAAATTCACGATCTTTCACTCGAAGTGGGCGATTGGTCACCTTCTTCTCATGATCCATCCAGAAGTAATCAACATCCTTCAACTTTGGAGGCTCAGGTTTTGGCTGTTCAACCTAGAGGTAGAAAATGTATTAATATATTTTTATTTCGGTAATACTGCATCTAGCCTTATTTTATTAGAAATGCTGATGGTAAGGTTTCAGCAATAGTTACAGCACAAGCAAGTTGGGGAGCCTTCAAATAGAAATTCTTACTTCCTGTTCTTTTTCCTGGAAGTTAAAAAATAGAACTCCGCAATATAAAAAAGTATAACATTTAAGTCATTTAAAAATAGATATTGAGTTTTTAGATAAATATACATGGTTATGTTTGCCAATGTAAGTAAATTTTGTTGTCTCAATCTTCAGCTGATTAAATAATGCCGATCAATAAACACTGAATATTGTTGACAAGTACTTTTCTGTAATCAAGGAAACAAATCGTGAAATTTGAAATTTGGCTCGTGAACTATCCATTTAGTAAATTTTGTACAAAAAGCAAACTATGGAAGACTCTGTGATATTTTGACATTGCTCTCAATATCGTTCTGATCACCCCCCCCCCTTTATCATTTCTTGAGCTTTCTCTTAACCAATTTCAGTTGCTCCCCGGAGTTAAAAATTGCAAAATTTATTTGAAATATTGTTGGTAATAATAATAAAATTAAGAAAGTCTCGAATAACTTCAGAAATTTAATACTTGCTTCCAGATTCCTTCTTTTCCAAATATTGTTATATCACTGGTGGATTTATCTACCTGCTCATTGTTGTAAGAATAAACAAATGTATCAAGGTAGAATGAACAAGCACTCAAATAAATCAATGGGATTAATGAGTTCTAAACATCGCAGACATGAAATTTAAAATGGAGGAACATTATAATATGAATCATGTCCCCTATGAGAAAGAAAACAATTCAAACAAACAAACAAATCAAATCATATATATATATATATATCCTCCGCTCTTTCTAAATCTGATTGGACCAGTTTACGGCTATGCGTACTCTAATGATTTTCCATGATTTCAACTTGTGCAAGGTTTTGCTCTTCCATGGGCAATAATAACCACGGATATTAACAATTTGAGAGAAACGGGGAAATATGCATGACGGTACAAATATTCCAGAAAGACTTTAGATTTTAGTTTGCCCTGAATGACTCATAGCTGTTCCAATTTAACGACGACTTTGGAAGTGGGCACTTATTTTGCGGTGACACAGTTAACAGATGTCGAACATTTACCTCGTAAAACATGCGTACAAATCGTTTCTAGGCATCGCCTAATTGGGGTCAATGGGCGTATATCATAATCCTTTAATTTAGAAGCCACGTAACTAGAACGGGAGCGTATAAAAAAGGAAAGTATATGGTAAAATGCAACACTGTTTATTTTCGTTAACCTGTTGGCCGTTCAGTGCTTATTATCTGCAATTAACTTATCGACATGGATAAGACCAAACCAGTCGCATATAGTGTCAAGGTCAGTCATTGTCAAGATTGTCAATCATCACAAATCTGACAGGAGGAATCCCCAATAGGATAAACACAAATATTCCTATCCAGCACCAGCATGAATGTATATCCCCATTTTTAAACAAAGACAAGATGACAGAACATCATATCACCAGTCGTCTCCATAGTAATCAATCATCCATCGGAATTGGATGGATTGCTAAGACTAAGAGCGACAGTGATTAAGGTGTAAAAGCAGCCATTTTGGTCTAAAGGCAGTGTTATCCTAAAACTTGACTCCAGAATTTCTGAGAGTAAAGGACCTTTGTAGTGAGCGAACTCTGGGCAATAATAATCCACAAAGTAAAGCTGTGTATAGATTTTAAGTTCTTTACAATCAGTCAAGGTAAAAGTATATAAATAATTATTAAATATTTTCTCTTGACGCAATTAATCTTTTATTTTATGTTTTCTTTCCTTTATTATTGAAATAACGAATAACCCCCACGTTGTTTATGTGAACTAATGTGACTCACGCAATAGTATACATTGTTCGAATTAAACTGTAATAAGTTTTCGCTATAACAACGAGAACTGAGATTTTGGCTTGAAAATCATAAAAGAACCACTGAATGCATTGTCTCAAGTTTAATTTAGATACATTTTAGCTGAAAACTAAGAATGGCGAAATTTTGACCAACCTTTGCAGGAACCGCACTATCACTTGGAGAACCTCCTGGTGCCATGGGTAGCCGATTGATAGTGGCGGCCAACTTTTCTTTGGTTGCAGAAACTGATCCGGGTTTGATGGAAGACGTCTTCGAAGAATCATGTGAGATCTAAAGGGATAGTGGGACAAGAATATTGCTAGGTATTGCTAGAATACGTAAAATAACAATACCTAACTTTCCGTTTATTTATAAAGTTAAAGTTATTCTTGAATAGGAAGATGAGTAGGTTATAAACAAAAAAATCTGGGGAAGGGTGATTTAGTCAATGAAAATTTTATATTAGTAGAGACAAATATTTTATAATTATTAAAATGAGTAGAAGATTGAAATAAATATTTACCTCTGATTTTGTGCTGTCTTTTTGCTCCTCCTCTACAAATTGGGAAAAAGGCAAAATGAATTTTTGTTCTTTCTAGAATACTTGAAAAGCCAATAATCAATACGAATCAGCAGAAGCAGGGATTAAATTTAAATGTCAAATCTTAGGGTTTGATCAATAGCAAAGGCAAAAAAATTATTAGTGAGAGCAGTAGATTGTCAAAGATTGTCACTGATCGATGCTCTGCTCTGATTAACAGACAACTGGCAATCAACTTCACAACCAAGGATGCCACTTCATTTGAGTCGTTAGCGTTAGAGCGGCAAAGCCTGATTATCGCTGATTTTTATCGCTCTCTACCTACCAAATTTATGAACCAAGTTGCTCAAGTTGGTGGAAACTTGCTGAGAATAATTAACCAGTCCTCCAGAGTGAGTTTCATGATCATTCCCTTTACGATGACTTCCCAATTTATCTGTCTTTGTTTCTCCATTTTCACCAGCTTTCTCAACCTCATTTTTATTATCTGATGTTAGACAAAGTTGAAGAAAGGAATGAAATCACATAAGACCTTTTTTAAAAGGAGCATTTCTCAGTTGAAAACTTACCGGGAGATTCTCGATTATCAGAAAACGTTACAATTCTTTGAGGTGGCATGTCATCTATATCACTACCACTTCCATCTTCTTGCTGGTGTCCATTTTCTTGAGGTGCATTGCCATTTTCCTCTAATGCATCATCTTCAGCGATGCTTTCGTTGACAATGAGATTTTCGTAAAGATCTCGAACTGTTTGTCTTTGAAGTTCTATATTCCACCATTGTGTTAATCAATTAGCATTAAATCCGATTAATAAAATAAGACAATGATTATCCGAAATCAGAATTAAAAATCAAAAAGGTGAGAAATCAATATTAATTAGTGTTGTGAGAAATTAGAACGATCACCGAGTTTTGTTTTAGTGAACATCAACACCAAAAGGAAGTGAATTTAATAAACGCACGTGCATTTTGGATAGACGAGGGGAAATAGGGTAAAGGAATAAAAAGAAAAGATTATTTAAACTCTCAGAAGGACGAAGCACACGCCCTTATTCATAAAAATGACTTCTGGAAGGTGCATTAAGTGAACATTAATAACTTACCTGTAGTATGTCTTCTTGAACCTGTAATAATTTCATCCGTTACTCTTCTCGCGTGATGTTTGTGTTCTTCTGATCCGTTACTAAAAAGAGAAAGGACAGTTAGGTAAGACAAGACCGTTTTGAATGTCATCCTACCGAAAGTAATAGTCATCTTGGTCTAAAAAGCAGTGTTTTTCACCCAAATAACTTGATTCAAGCATTTCCGTTTTGAGAGTAGAGCGCTGAAACACAACCGCACTTAACACTGAATGCTCACAAATTAGAGCTCCGTCTAATTTGTCACCGAATTTATTAAGCCGATTCCACTTATATGACAAGTAGAGAATTTCTCAGACTAATTAAGAGCTCAAAATCAGTAGTAAAAATCTAGAACAGAGATCCACCTGTTTAGAGTCATTAAGATTACTTATCAACAGTATCCCCAAGGAATGGCTATTTCGTTCATTTGATCACATAAGGATGGAGGGTAATAACGTCCGTTCATTTTCATTTTTCGAATCTAATCAGCGATTAGAATCAATGTGACTGGCATAAGGTTGTCAGGGGGAATTTCCTTGATTGACATGGGGGTATTTTAGCGGAAAGGCGGTGAATTTGGTAATTAGATAAGTCAAATGGAGATATTATGAAGATTTTTTCTGAAAAATCATACAAACTAAATAACACAGTAATATATCATCTGGGATCATTTCTACCTGTGAGACTAATGACAAAAGGAAAATGGAAAAAGAAATAGAAAATGCAACAATGTGGGGTTGTAATGCTAACAAAGATGGCTACATTGCAAGACGCATTACTTCTGAGTTCATCAGCCAACACAATCAAGGCACAAATTATTCGAAAACGATTGTATCTGAATATTGCTTGGTTAATCTTCATCTCGAAGACTATCGTTAATTAATTAGGATAAAGCAAGAAAATAATATATTCCGAAATGCTAAATAAGCATAGAAAGATCTTTCAGTCTCCTTTCCTTACGTATCTTAGTCAGATTCATTTTTTATCACTTTGGTTGTTATTACAGCTATTATTTCCCAAATACATAAATTACTCATTTCACTCTTGATTGCTACTTAGGGTAATGTTTTATGCTAAAAGTAACCCACTGATTGTCTTTCCTAATGTTGGCCCTTCCTCCTATAAGTCTGTCAACGCAACCTGACTTGAACTCACTATGACGTCAACGATTATGATCAAACATTAAATCCATGCACAATTTCAATTTTCTACCACATCGCTGGACATTCCATCTGGTTATCCATATTGTAATTCCCTTCTCCACCAACTTATCTGCGAGTGAAGACTGTTTGAAGTTATGGGGCAATAGCTAACAGGTCAAATCTCATACTAGGGGTTAAAAATTGTGGCTACTACTTGAAGATGGTAGTGATGGTACTTAAGCAACAAGAGCATACGCACATCAGATATCTCATTTTGGTTCAGCCACAATCAATAGACTTCCTTCTTACGACCAAGAGGGAATTAAACTTATAACCATAAAATTCCATCTTTTACCACAACAAATAACATGTTTATACACTAAGCACGCATATAAATTTACACCTATAGGAAGAAATTCCAATAAAAACACATTTAAATAAACTCAGAGTTCCAAACTTACACAGCGACTCCACTTTCCTCTGGGAAAAAGCGTCTTGACCGTCGTTTTCGAACAGATTCACCATTAACTAATTCCGTAGGTGTGCCAGCGAGTTCCGCTCGACTTGGTCGAGGAGTTTGTCGAATATTATCAAGAGATTTTTCACCCAAATTCACCTGACTCTTCGTTCCGCCATCTTCGAAAATTAGACTTGCCTGTAAAATATAAAATTTAATTACCATCTAGAAAATTCAAACTGGAGTTGTGAGATACTGATTCAATAAACTATGCACACAAATTTTATTTGATAAGCTAATTAACGCGTTACTAACAAGGAGATTAGGTTAGTAATCTCGTTCGCATGATTAATATTTTTTTGCAATCCTATTGGTTTATAGTGTTCTTATTTGATTTGTTACCAGTAGCGTAATTAACCAATTAAATTCTACTTCAACTCTGATTAGTGTAAAGTTCTGTTGCTCTCAGTAGAGACATGCCTACTCAAATAAGTAAAAATTAAAAAAATTACCTCATAGATTCTGAGTTGTTCTACAAGTACTGGGTCTGTGTTAGGATCCTTGAGAAGCTTTTCTGAAATTCCGCGCATTCCCTGATCTTCTAAGCAGTCGGTGATATCATAGAAAGTTTCTTGATCTGGAACTGCTGCTAAAATTTTGTTGATCAGAAGCATTGTCAGTCGGCTGAATTCCAAATCTCCTGACTCGTTTTGGAGTAGATCAATCAAGTAAGACCATGGCTTTCCGTTGCTCTCTTTAGATGTAAAATAAATACACTTCGGTCATATCTGCTAAAATGACGACGATAAATGGTAAATAGCCCATTATCTCAACCCCATATGAACAAATCGGATTGCACGTGAAGGAGTCAATAAGCGGGGCACTTTTAAGTATTTCATACAATGAAAGTTTTAAGGATCTATTTTGCAAAACTGTCAGATAGCTTAAAATGTCACCTGCAAATCGTTTGATGTTGGAATCTAATCTTAGACACTTAATTCTAATCAGAAATTAGTCATTTCTTTATAATCTCTAAGTAAAATAAGACGCTAATATTGCATAAGGTAGTAAAATTATAGTTAAGAAAACTTGACACAAAGATTTTCTTTCCACCAGTATGTATACTTTATTTTTGAATATAAAAAGATCGATTGATAATGATGATTGTTCTTTTTTTTAATTTCTGAAATGTTAATAATTAAACACTGCTATTAGATAAACGCTTAGGAATTCCAGAATTTCCGATTTTACCCTTTGTATTATTTGATTTGATATTATTTAGCCGCAAAACAAAAGTCAAGTCTTTGAACCCTGATTAGACCCACAAATAGGTGAACTAAACTTCAGGTAATAAAGGCATAGTTGGTGGTTTTGATCTAATCAACTGTTTTCTAGACATATCTGAAGTGAAAATTATGAAAAGGAGCAGATGAAAAAGTGGAAAAGCATGTCTCCCTTTGCTCACCACCGCAATGTCTGTCTACTGCTAAATTGCAAAACAGAGAGTAAAACATTATATTCTATAATTCAGTGAGTCGTCCTTAACTCTACAGACCAAATTTTCCATATTATATCAGTTTACATCAGAAGATAAAGAAACGGTATTCCAGATTACCAGAAACCTAGCTGCATAACGGCGAGAAAATCTGTATGCAGAGGAGCGTGACTTGGAGGAAAGCCAACCAGGTACGTGTTAATATAGTTTCAATTCTGATTGCATGATTCGTGAACATTTTCGTGAACCTAGATAACTATGTTCCAATTGTAAGGCCAAAAACTATATAAATACAACGTAAATACACTGATCCGATCATTTTGCTTTCTCAACCATTGGAAGGGAAACAAAGTGAAGCGGCACGACCGACTCTTCTGGACTAAAAACTAGTTAATAAACACGAACATCGTAGACAAGCATTTGTTGCAGTCCAAGGGACAATTCACAAGTTTTGAATTTTGGGACGTAAGCTACCCATTTAGTAGATATTTTACATCCAGATTCCAAAAATTAATTGAAGTACGATTCTTTGATACCTTGACGTTCCTCTTAGCACCTTTATGATCCCGTCCTCTTGATCATTTATGTGATTTTTTTTAAAAAGCTTTCAACTGCTCCCCACAGTTAAAATTATATTTTTTCGTATTATTGTGAGTAGTAATAACAATAACGAACATATAGTAAAGTTTTGATTTCCAGAATTTAAGCGGGTATTGTCATCTCCCTAAACCTCTGATAATTTCAATAGGATCGCAAGAAGTCTTATGTAATTCAATCTCTGCCACTGGAGATCTATTTAAAACGTATGATACTTCTGTGATTTTTAATTCATAATCTACTATTAATCCATCTCTACGGACGAAAACGAGGACAATAAATATTTTCAAAAAAGTGATATTTGATGAAGTTAATAATAGTCGGGAGTGGAGGGCTTTCACAGGAATTTCTGAAATTGCTAAAAAGAAAACCACACAGAAGTATACTTCATGTAATGTTTTAATAATAATCTCTGAAATTATTAAAGGGAATTGCTAACACTATTTGTCTAACTAATATTCAACACTGAGCGATGTTTTCTAATGAAAATAAAACTTATTTAACAAAAATATTCGCAATTTCTCTCAAATGAAATTTAAATCAATTTCAGAAATGACCGTATTTAAAACAAGCTGATATATTAAAGTTGAAAAAATATTCATTTTTGATTTATTTAAATCTGCCTAATAAAGAAGGAAGCAAAATTCGATTCTTCCACCATGACGTCTCCATGTACTGAAGACAAGCGTTGGAAAACCATTTCCTACACGGGCTTGGAAATCAATCCCGATTTATAGTTCCCTTGAATGACTAATTGCTTTCGTCACGTTAACGAGTTAAAGCACAGTTTAAAAAAATATTTTATAATATTAAAATAATATATTAAAGGATGTGTTATTTTGATCATTTAATGGCTATTCCTATCTACTGAACAAAATTTACATTATAAAATATACAACGGTTCATATTAGGAAATACTATAAACTAACAGGAGGTTTTAAAAAAATCATTGCATTTTAGCATAAATTTTAATATAATCACATGAAATATATGGTTTACTAAATGTAAGTAATATAAAATTCAGTAAAAATTTAATAAACTTACTTGCAGATTTGTGAAAATCGTCGACAGTTTCCACAAAGATATTTGCATTCGTGTCAGCATATCCCACAAACACAGAGAGCAGATGTAGCGCAGTCTTTTTGACTAATGAGAACTAGAAATGAGAAAAAAAACCAAAACCCATACATAACAAGTTATAAATCACCTCGGGCTTAGGTATAATTCAAACACCGCCACGCATTATTCAAACAAGGAAGTAAAAATGTTTAACTTCAAGAGCCATAAGCAATATCCGACTCAGTTTACTAGTTTACAAATAAGTAATTTTATAGTGAGTTTGATAAATCATGCAAAACTATTTTTAATTTAAACGTAAATCGATTACATAAGTAGCATGATTATACCTTGCAGGAAAGGAGCGAATATAACCACCGAATTGTCTCTGGGTGTTCACTAACTCCATTCATTCCATCTACGTAGAGAATCAGTTGGCCCAAAGCTAAAAGCAAATTTAAATAAATAAATAAGGACGATTTTTTGATGAAATTTAATTAATTAGACATTATATAAAAAATTGACCCTCAGCAAATTAGGAGAGATTTTGGTACAAACAGTCGATTATCAATATCAAACCACATTTTATTACAAAGAAGTTTATATCTTTTGTCTTTTAAGTACTTTTTGGACAAGGTCAACAAAAATTCGACAATTTTGTTATTTAGCCTTAAAAAAACTCTTGTTTAAAGAAAATAACGATTTTCTGTAAATATTTTTGAAACAAGTTTCGAAAAGCCTTCGCGTCTTTACATGGGATTTTCTCAAATTTACCTTAAAATAGCCGAACCTTCTTCGAAGATACTTAAGAAAATACTGTTCTGTTATTTATTTTTAACAATTTTTAAACCAAAATTCTATATTTTAAATTAATGGAAAATAAGCTTATTATAGCAATTTCTCAATTAAATAAATAAATTACTGCAACAAAATCAAAACATACTTATCAAATTACTTTACGGGATTAGGTAACTTCAACATATAAAATATAAATAAAAGTGGAATTTAAAAATAGAAAAATAAATTTGTAAAAATTAGTAAAACTTTCGAGTGACTTGATGATACCGGAAGGGCAATAAAAAGAGCCCAGACAGTTGTCGCGTTGGAAAATAAGGTTTACAAGAAAAAATATTTCTTGGGAATTTTCTCGAAAGTGGACGAGTCACGCTAACAACAACGTGACACTGCAAAAAGGGTGGTTATAACTTACCTCGAAGAATATAGTTTTGGTGAGTATGTTCAGATTGAGATCCAACGGTTACGAGACAGGTCAATCCGGAATGAGTCACGAATTCGTGAACCAGATCCTTGTCATTCTTGAAAGAGAAAAGAATAAATCTACGAGTAGCATACATAATTCCAATCGAAACGAAATATTAAGCTTTTAAAGTGTGGCTAATTATAGATAGCATTTGTCAAGTACAGATGGGTAGGCATTCCAGAGCCGCCGCATTCTACAATCCTCTCTAATTGAAAAAAATTAACTGGTCTGATTGAAAAAACCACATCGTTTGATGTGCAGGGATCAAGTGGGTTGCGTACTCAATAAATCACTGCATTATCAACGACTATGATCTACAGATCTTAATTTGTAAATGTACTTGACAAATGTGCTATTAAAACTTCCCTAGATGGGACTGAGTAATTAAAATGACTATTCCGTTCAAAATTTAGGATAAATTTCTTAACTGCAATACTTAATTAATAATGATAAAATGATCGCCTTTCCGATTGAAATAGGAAATGTATTTCAAGCTTTGCCTAGATTTCTAGAAATTGATCACAGTCAAACCATATTTTGAATATCGTGACCCGATTTCGATTGACTCCCCGGTTTTCAAGTGTACACCCTTTCCCGTAATCAGATAATTATAACTTAATTCAATATATAGAGATATGACCTGAGATGTCCCATAACAATCTCAGTTTGATAGGAATTATCAATTTAAAAGTAATTTAAAAGAAAAAATTTTTTTTCCAGATTTCTATATAAAGAATATTTCTGCAAATAAAGGTTTCTCATTACACCGAGAGGATGAATATATACCCTCATAATAACGCATTAATTAAGGGAACGTTTTGTAAAACATTACAGATTTTTTTAATAATTAACAATTTTAATATTTAATTAAGATACAACTGTAAAATGACAATAGACTTAAAAATAAAAAAGCGATGAAATCTGACTTTTTTAATGAGATATGAATTTCCGATCAATAAAATGCCCAAACAGCGCATATTTAGCTCAGCAATTTAAATATTGGTGGAAGATCGCGACGATTCACCGTGAAAGCACTCACATCTGTGTTAAATATGCAATACGACTGACCGATATAACTCAGAAACAGTTTTAAGCATAAGACGAACTCAATTTAGATTTCCAACGAAGTTGCAGTGCAGTAAAGTATTGAGGATGTTGTAGAAAAATAGCAAGGGAACAAATCAAATTTATGAAAAGAGTAATTGAAATATCACCAAATATTTGATCTTCCTTTACCACGATCTAACTTGAAAGACAAGCAAAGCAAACCAGGCGTGAAATTCGAAGCTATTTCGCCAACGACTCATCTATGCTATACATTATGCTTTATGATGATCTAATATAGCATACTAAGGGTGACTTCTTGTTCAACTTAAAAAAGTTCCCCAAAATACAGGTATAAATAGGCAAATATTTACTTGATTAAACAGTGCCGAACGGAAATTAAAAATGTACACAAACCACCTAGCAATTAATGGATATGTGATGACTTAGGTCTACAATATGGAGAAGTTAGATTGAGAATTAAACCTATCAACAGAACGTCAGCGGAAAACATATGACTGCACACATTGTAGGAATTGAACCAAGAGTTAAATGCGGCAAATGCATTTAAATGCAAAGTTGAGAAATAGTTCAATTAATAAAAATGAAAACGTTGACTATATATATTTAGCGCCAAATAAATAAAGTGCTCCTTTTCAAATTCTGAAGGTTCAAGGCGAACTCTAGTTCTAAAATATATTGAGAAAAGCATGAAAAAAATGCATTTTTGAAGAAGGTAAGATTGTATAGATCAGATCAAAATTAAGATTGAGAAAACCGACAATTTGTGGATTCTAAAACTCAACTGCGGTATTGTTCACCCGCTTTTCTGATTTATATTCCTGTTACATCCAACCCATTTTCTAAAAAATGAACTAGTCTTTCTTCTCACGTGGTTTGATGTTTCAAAATGGTTACAGATTGTAAACTTTAAGAAAATCCAATCGCTTTGCTATGAGTACCAATGGCGTATTTGTTAAAGAAGAGGAACAAATAGTAGTTGAATGCATTAGGCAGAAATACTTTGTCAATAAAAATAAATTTTGAGAAATTTCCACCCGGAAAGACTAAAGAATGCATAAAAAATTGAATTTATTGAAGAGGTTGTGGTTTTCGAGGCTAAAGATTTGCAAGAAAATCTGAGCCGAAAGTGCAGCTTCAATAAGTAGATCAAATTACAGCTGATTTGAAAGCTTGAGACTTAATAAAACTTCGATTATATGATTGGTTTTATTATTATCTAGAAAAAAATTTATATACTCTTGGAAAAATGAGAAATTAAAAAATTACTGATGACTCAATCTGCGAGAAATTCATTCACACGACTGTGACACCACGATCAATGAGCATTAAGTGAATTACTGCGCATTTTATTGACGCAAATAAAGAAATAAATTCGTAATTTTATTCAAAATTTTAGACATACCATAAAAATCTGTTTCAATGAAAACAAGGCCCTTCGTAATTCCTGACCTTTTGCAGAATATAAGCGGTCTAAAATAAATAGAAAGAAAAAAAAAAAAGAAAAATACCTTTTTTCCAAGTGAACTTAATTAGCTGGCGTGTTTACCTTTCAAAAGGAAGGAAATGCATAATAAACTTTATGTCCTCTCCGATAAACACTAGTTAATGATAACTGAACTTCATACGTGAGAGTTGTTCGCTGAAACCACCCTGCCAGTCGGTTTGTTTAGAATCTTCCTTAAATCACTTAGTATCAAGAGTTTATTTTAATTTTAGATATAAAAATTTTGTGGTATTTGTAATGAAATGGCATCAGTCAAAAGAAACAAATAAGATTCTACGACATAATTCACAATTAGATCGTGAAAATATGGTAATTTAACTCTTGGCAAATCTGGATTATAGTTAAATCACTTATTAGTTAAAATGTGTTTGAGGAGTGCGACAAATTGACATTCAATTTGAGAGCAAGAAGATACAATCTCGATCGATTCATACACATTTATTTAATTTCCAAATTCATTTCGGATCGATAAATTAATATTTCGAATCTAGGCTGAAAAGGTGCTAATATCAGCATAATTAACTCGACTTTACCGATAATACTTCTTGATGTAACAAATCTTGCCACCACATTAGGTGGCAGTGCATTTTGAATGAAATTTGCCTAATAATACCAAAATTGTTTTATTCTGTTTGGTTTTAATTTAATTAAAATGGGGAAATGTGATTGTTAATTGGAGGATTTTGCTCTCTCTCACTTATTCTGCGATAAACGAAACGCATCAGCAAATGCAGATGAAATCTGATCTCATGTTCTAATATTTTGCGTTGTTATGCCCATGTTTTCTGAGTGCGCAGTTTTGGAGGTTAGTGCGTCGTGAGGTCATGACCTCATCCGCTATCGGATTCTTGATTGGAATGATAAAAGATTTGTTTGAAATAGCGTCTCTCTACAAAGTATGCGCAAATAGACGACACTGAGAGTTGTTTTTTTTTATCTTAAATAAGTGCACAACTCAAAACAGCGTGCCGATGTTAGAGGAGTTAATGGGTGGTGGTTGTAACTTCACACGCAAAATTACAAGGTGAACGCAAGCGCGTAGGTCTAATTGAACAAGATGTTTTGCGTCGATAGCAACAAATCAAATATTATATTTCCTCGAAATTATAGCGGCACCGTTTCGTGATCCATGTAATTCTTATTCTCCTGATCTAAGCTACTTAAAATATGACGCATAAAGAACTTACTTATTATTGCTTGTACACGAACAATGGATTTGGTTCGGAGAACAATTGCGATTGTTTCACCACTGAAAATAGAATAATAAAGAGCTGTGATGTAAAATTAAATAGAGTAATTAAATTATTACTTAAAATTAAAAATTGTTGTACTGCATATCCGAATCCTATGACTAAATACAATATTAAAAGCAAAATTATATATACTAAATATTTTATAACGGATTAAATAAACCGCTATAGGGGATTGAAATAAACTTTTAACCATAAAATTGAATCAAAATAGATCAATTAAAGGTAAAAATAGTCATAATCTAAAAAATGATAACCAAAAATGGAAGTGATTTAATGGAAAATTATTTATATTTTACTTACTCTTCCGATGTGTTTTTGATTTCATCCCATTGTTCTTGTAAGGTTGAATCCATATCCAAATAAGTACCAAAGTAGTTCTGCTCAGCTCCGAACCGATATACTTGCAGAACACAATTTTCCAGCTACAAAATAAAATAAAATTCATAAAAAATTACCTGATGAGGAGCATCTAATATTTTATGAAGACCAGGCAGTTGCGTTCTCAAACAGACGTCAGTCAAAAAGGGAAATCTAGGAGGTTTGGGAGGTTCCAAAAATCCAGATTTTGTGTAATCAAATGGATCTCTGTCATCAAGATAATATGTACGACACGTATATGTTGTCATTTTCTCCAATTAACAAAATTTACATTTTCATTTGATGCGCTAGATACCAAGGTTTAACATTGGATTATTATAACAAGATCGGCCTTAAATTTCATATTGTTTATTAGGGAAATTAATTGAATAACTTAACAATTATTGAGCATATTTAGTTTAATTTTATAATTCTTTTTATATTTTGCATTAATATATATTTAAAATTATTTTTTATGCCAAGATTTACTAGAGATGGGTTTCATCATTTCCATTAATATTGCAAACAACTGTCTTAAAAATGAAGATCGCTAAATATTATATTATGTAAAACTTGCATTAAATAAATCAAATGTGTTTTTACATAAAATCACTAATAAATATATTAAAGAGTTGTTATTTTCTTTCCAATGTTATTTTAAAGTAAATAGCTTATTTGACGAATATTTTCTTGTTAAAGAAGACTATGAATAAGTGCATTTCTGGCACAATTTTCTGTGATTACTTCTAAGAATTATACTATGATAGAGTAGGATTAAAATTAGACTAGCACCCACGTTTAAAAGTATTCCTAGAATTTTGCAATTCAAATCATGATTAATCGTCATTCTTCTATGAAATGGTGAAAGTAACCTTTCTTTACAGGGGTGTAAATAATGAGGTCATTCCGCCTTTGAAGTGCACTTTACTGGCTTCTAAAAGGTCACGGTCACTTCTCTTTTCCTAACTTACAAGGAAATTTCACCAAATTAAATCTCTCATTATCTATATCTTTGTGTGATCCCACATATTCAAAGCCACCCAAGGTTAACCAAAGTCAGGTGATATAAATCCTCAATATGGTAGGCGGGAAATGCTGTCACCTGAAAATAGGAGTTACTATTCAAAGCAGCGAAATTTCTTGACCACGTGTTGGATTGATATTAAGTGCCGAAATGTTCTGAAAGGAGCTGTCATTAAGTGGACAAAGGTAATAAATATGTCAGATTTCTTACTTCCAAATATACACATTTACAATTTCAGAATTTTTTGATTCCAACCGAAATATTTGGAATAAAAATTATAACAAATTCAAGTTCTAAAATATAAATGAAAGAGATGCTGAAAATATTCTATTTAAATGAAAAATTAAGCTTAAATATCAAGAGTAGCGGATAAGATCACTTGAATATGAAATGAAAAAAGGACAATAAAGTTTAACTTAAAATAGATACATTACTTTTGGGAGAGAGCAATTAAGATACCTATTTTATTTCAAGCAGGATATATAGGAATAATTAAATCATTATCCTTACAAAGCTCATGTAATTACAAAATTAATACATCAATTCATTACTTACCTTATTCACATCAAATCCAAAATCCGTCATCATGGAAACGACATCCTTATATCCTCTGAAATTCCGCTCACTTTCGATGGAAAACTCCTTGCCAAATTTATCCGTCTTGCATAGATCCATGATTGCCGCAAACCGGACAGGTCGCTTATGCGCTCTGACGACTAGATGTTGCAATTCCGTTGGCATTTCACTAAAGACCTGTTTAGCTTTCCTTGTCTTATAAACAATGGACATTTCTCCACCTGAATCTTCTATGTCACTATCAGGTAGATAGGTGTATATGGAAGCTTGTTTATCCTTGTCTCCATTGAGACATTTCTTCAAATAATCGTCAAAATCAGTGAAATTTAATGCATTTTCTACAATATCTGGAGTTGGAGGTGGTGTTGGCTCTTTTTTCTTCGTCACAGAAACCTCCTTCTGTGCCACTTCCCGCGCTTTAAAAGAGGACTGCCGAAGTAGGGGTCGTTTTTCGCTCATTTCAGTTTCTCTTTTTCTCAACTCTTCTCGTCTTATTTGAAGTCGTCGAATTTCCGCATCCACTTCGGCAATTTTAGCTTCATCTTTCTCTAAAGTGGCCTTCCTGAGGGCTAATCGAAGTCTCCTTTCTTCTCTTTCCTCTTCCAAACTCTGTTGATGGAGTTTATCAACCATAATTTGTCTCTCTCGTTCTAGTTTCCGACGTTCTGATTCGGTTATGGGAGCTTTTGGGGCTATGGATGTGTGTTCTTTGGGAGAATATTGAACACCATATACAGATTCTCTCCATGAGCCTCTCGATTGAGCCGAGTTGGCATCATTCCCTTCTTTGGAATTCATTCTTTGAAGATATCTACCTCCGATATTAATCCGAGGTTTATCCTCAGGGGGAGAGATGTTAATATCGTCTGCTTTTTTACTTGTCGGTCCATTCTCGAAACGATTTTTGATTTCGTTCGTTCGTGTGGGGATGGTATTGTAACTTTCATTCGTAGATTTGGAAGTGTTAGATCCTCGGTTGGCATTCTGGAGATAAAGATCGGCCAGGCCTCCTGATCTAGATGTGGAACGTGCATATCCAGCAAGAGGACCGCACCCGTGTCTCAGAGAACCGTAATTTCTTGAATTCGAACTGGACATTGAACGGGGAGAATCGGTTCCACCAAGGAAACCTCGATTATACTTGTACGAACTACTTCCGGTGGGTGTAGAATAAGTTGAAGGCGAAAGGTAACTTGCTGGACTTGAACCACTTCCTCCTCCATGCTAATTCCGTTGGGAGGAGATGGAAAAATCCGAAAAGAAGATAAAAATCATATTAATAATTGAAAAATCTCTCCGTATATAGAGTATAATATGTTAGGATATAATCTTTTAAAATGTGCGGATTAGAGGCTCGATTGAACGAACGCATCAGGTGACTGGTCCCAAGAGTTGAGATGACCAATCAGATGCAAGAAGTGGGCTGATGCACGATTCCGATTGGTCAGCCTTTCAAGGTACCCGCGTATTGGTTGGCACCATTCATCAATTTGCCCACTAGGCAACCAACCATAACAACGCTTAGTACTTCATGAACGGGTCAGGCTCGTAAAAATACACATGTGCTTGCGTAAAGCCGTGGATACATGAAGATGCAAAATGATAAACAGAATCCCCTTGAAGACGTTTTGACTAGGGTTCGATAAATCTGGAAGAATATTGATTGAATTGTCCTCAGTTAACGTGATTTAAAATCAGTCGAACAATATGGTGTAAAAATATATTTAGAAGAAGTAAATTAACAGTAGGAACAGCTTTTACGATAGTGCACTTGCGTTTCAGATTAATATGAATCTGAAAAAAAGTCTTTTTTTGAAGGAATTTCTTGAATTTGAAGTAAATAAACCTACTTTATTATAATTATCCAATTGCTATAGCAAGCCTGGGGTGTTGAGTTAAACAAAATCGTTGATTAACCGATATTTCAATCCTCCTTTAACAATTTATGACTTTACGTGGAATAAATTTATCAAAATGTCTAAAACTGGGTTTGTTATAATAAATATCATTAAGGTATTTAGATTTGGTATCCCAACTTCGCAGTTGCAAGTAAAAAAGAGAAGTTGGTTAAATTAATTCAATCTTTTTGGACTAAGCTCGTGTATTTTCTCAATGAGATGATGATCAGAGCCTTTTACTTTCTCTCCGATTATTATTATTAAGTCGTATCAAGGACACCGTCCAGACAGGGAGGATAAAGCTATCTATCTAAAGTTGTATTAGGAAAGAGAAACAATTTGCGAATTTAGGAAATTTTGATTCCTATTTAACTCAAATTGTGACAAGCTTTCATGGCTCTAGAGTTGGAAATCCATTCAGTTAACCTCAAATTTAAAGGCTCACAGTTTTCGGGAGCACATTTTTATAGTCCCGCACTTCACGAACCAACTCACATGTATCTAGTGGAAAAAGGTATTATCATGAAACTAAGTTTTAAAAATCAGGGTTAAATAGCTGTTAGTTGGCATAAAATGCAATGGCTTATCTTTTTATGGAGGCGACACTAGCAGAACGAGCTTACATGGTTTTAGCTTAGCAGAGCTTACCTGCTTTCAATAAAGATGGACACTAATCAATCCCTTGTAATTAATACTTAGAGCCGCCTTTTTCAGTCATCCACGAACTACGATTTTAAGTAATCCATGTGAATTTGTCAATTCACGTTTAACCATGAAGGATAAGGTATATTTCAATTCCCTTGAAGTAGGCTCCGCAGAACTGCGATCTCCAAAGTTCGTTTTAAATTCAAATACTGCAATCAATCAAAAATGCTAAATCATGATTACTAAATTCTTTTAATTTCAATAAAATCACATGGCCGCAGTTAGAAGTAACTTGACGTTCTAGAGGTGCGTTTACGTGCCTATTTAATTAACTGGTTAATAAACTCTGGTAAACGTGGGCATGAACTCAACCAGGAGCCTAAAGGTCAAATCCAGAAATTTGAACTTCGGAACATTAATACGTGGTGCAATTAACAACTTTAGGCTTTATATGTTCAAGTGAAGTAAGATTATTTCGGTTATTTGATCTTATTTGCTCATTTGCTCTCCCTCTGTTCTTACAGGATAATAATAACTTTAATATTTTATGCTTCCGTACAAATGAAAATGAATTTTTACTGCTTTTTTGTGTAATAATAACAAAAAAATCACTCATATTAAATTTATCACGATAACAGTTTAAACCAGGCTTCAAAATGTTTTTGCCAGTTTCAAGCAACTTCTAATTACTTTATTAAAAAGTATGAGTGAATCAAATTGGCGTAATTAAGACCTCAAACAAATCGATTGTGGATATGAGCTCACTCAGGTACCCAGAGATCAAATCATGTAAATTGAGCTTCGAAACAGTTGGATATTACGAGGTGAATTATGTCAGTTATAAGAAAACGAACAACTCAATGTTTTCAGAATTCAGAATTATATATTCATATTCGATACTCTTCGTTATTTCTCGCACTGGACGGTTTGGTTATATCATCTGTATTGGACGTAATCCCATGTAATCCCTTGTAGAAAGATACTGTCTCTGCAGACAAGGATATCACTCTTAATTTCGAGGATATAAAAGTACCAATGAAAGTTCATTTTTGCTATAATTTTTTTAATGCTCTTGTAGAAAGAATAAAGAAAATGAAAGTTATTAAGGGGAAAGCGATTTTTTTTAGTCCTCAACTACGTCTTTAAGGCTATTAAGATATCGTCCTTGCAAAATTAAGTGAACTTTTACATAGAGGATAGGATGATAAGAAAGTATATGGTGCGATATTTGCACAATGAAAAAACAAATAACTAATTCCCTAAATGAGAAAATAAGGACCTAACCTGGGTACGACAATGAAAAGCTCAAAATAGAGGTGATAGAAAACCGAGGAAGACCGATAATCAAGTGCAGTGAAAGAGGGCAGGTCACAGGTGACAAGAGTGTTATTCAATATGTGGTAGCGAGAAAAATGGTATGAATTGAGTAGGCTTTATTAATAGCCAATATAATAAAAATACTTTCATTATGCAAATAAAACTCGATTTGGGCCGAGATTTGGCTTCATATCATTTAGAATTAACCAGTGCATTTAGCTTCCCAAGGCACTGACTGCGAGCAGCGATTGATCAACATTGATACTCACTGATGACATTAAGGTCGATCACTGCGCCACCTAATTTTCTCAGATCGCCACCTGAACTGAAAATTCTGATTTCTTTCTCCCTTCAGTAAGGTTCTAAATAATAACCACGGAAGTGAAAAGAACCATTATTTCAGACGATTAGATATGCTAATAGGCTGAAATTAATTTTTCCTCTCTGGGATTTAAGGGAAAAACTACATATTTCCCATGCAAATTCGTATAAGAAACCGATTAATTAATAGAATAAAGTGCATTGAATTTGAAAATTTGATAGTCTGGATATTTTAATGAATGAATTTTCAAAAAAAATCAAATACGGGATTGAATTGCAGAGTATATTAGTATACATTTGAGTGTTTGGGACACGATGATAATAATATACAGGGTGCGTACGGTACATGAGGACGCTTATATTTTTGAAATTTAAACTAACCGATTAATAATAAATAATGTATATTTTATTTCAAATCTCATAGCAAATACTGCCACGGCTACTGAATTGAACAGACACGCCTTAAGAGTGTCTGTAAAAGTGAAACACAACAATTTGGAAATTGCGAGATTTCTAAAAGTTGCCAGATCTTTCGTTGGCAAAGTTAGAGAGGAGTCGTTGAGTGAAAACAGTGGATACAAATTGGGCACATTGTCAACACTCTCACCTACTCACTCACAGTAACTGAGTATGCCACAAGAGGATATGACATGATGAATGAAAATCCTGGGAAGTGAATGGGCGACATCTTACCAAACATCTCCAAGTGCCTGAAGGAACACCAATATATAGGGAGGAATGTTCTTCATCAGCACTTTGAATATAAATTTCATACGTCCTTCTCAGGCGAGGTGGACAAAAACAACTCAAGAGAATCATTTAATGCGTGCAAAACGACTCTAAACAAATTGGAGCACCCAGAAGAACAGGAGTGTCTCTGGCTTTTCTCCTACGAAAACAACTTCCACCAGGATAGGTGAACATATGTAGGCGGATCCCACTGAATTTCCAGCTGTTATGTATGCGTAAGAAGTTTCCGGTAATAGTGGTGCTTGTCAATGTTGTTACCAGTGAAGAGCACATCATAACTCCTCCATTTTTTTTCACAGGGCCTTAGACATAATGCAGATGCAGATTTAGATGCCTCTGTCGAGGCTCTTCTGACCACTGTTGGTAAGCTACCTTGGATAGACAGTGTTGCCAATGAAGGAAGACCCTATATCTTCCAAGAAGTTTCCATTCCACTCCATAAGGCTCTCAAAATCCAGGATTATATGGATGGCTGAGAACTCTCATCATCATGTTACACCAAACCTATGACAGCCTTCTAACTGCTCACCAGACCTTAATCCTTTCGATTTTTACTTGTGAGGCGGGCATGGTGGAATAGGAAATTAATAAGCATCCCCAGAACACCAAATCTTCTCCCTCTCTCCCTCTAATGGAAGCGATAGTCCGAGCAATGGAGGACATCAGTAAAGGCTACTTGATCTGATCAAACCTTGCAGCCGCTTTTGGATTCTAATTGAATGGATAATAGAAACTAAAGGAGGATATGTGAAATAAAACCTAGGTTAAGTTTCAATTATTAACAGTTCCATTTTCTGTTTTTCTAAAGGTGCCTATGGTGTACTCAGATGCTTTACCTGCCTTGTTTGCATTAGTAGTAAATATTAAATGTCGATGAAAGTTTTCTACTTCGATTTTCTATATGAATGTCAGTAGGTCAATATTAGCTCATCTGAATTCGCAAAATGGCTCATTTCAGTTTACATTAACTGACTACTCCTTGGCGCTGATGACAGGAGAGACGCCATCATTTCTTTGACGTAGAAAAACCTAGACGTACCTCTGCTTCTTCTACTGTTTATAGATTCGGGACCGGCTTGTCAAATGTGAGATTGAGAAAATATGATTGAGTGCAAATATTTTTTATGAATGCTGACATCAATAAAGCAATCACCCTATTGGATGCTTCCAGTGGTGATGGAAATTATAAATTCTCCTAAAAAAAGTGATATAGAAAGCTTTCCATGCATCATCCTTCAATGGGTACTTTGATATGAAGATTAATTAGACCCCTTTTCACCAGAAAAACTTAATAAATCAATTAATAACTCTCCATAAGATGTTTAAAGTTCAAAGACTCACAGGATTGCAGTTTACTAAGTAAGAAATCCACTTGTTCAAGAGTAAAGATGGTGATGAATCAACACATAGGCTTATAGTTTTATGGATACAAAGAAACCCTAAATACTATGCACAATTCCAAAATCTTTCAGCATTTGCTTATGTACAGATAATTTTTAAACAAAGTCTTCTGAAACGAGTTCCATTTTTACACTAAAGAAGTGAGCGGAGTGGTGCCATGATTAGTGATTTTCTAAAACAGAGGACTATTTCTCAGTCACCTCGCATTTACGGAGATTGATAAATAAATAAATAAATAAGTAAATTGCAAACAAATAAATTGCAAAAATAAGTTGTCATAGTACTCTTATTATCAAAACTTGGATACAGAAAAATACAACTCTATAAAACCTACTAAAAGTGCACAATTTACATCGCAAATTTTGATTGGGAAATGGAATCTTATAAAAATAAGTGATTTATGATAAAATCTTATTAGGTGCACAAATATAGTAAGTACATTATTCATAAAGGTCAAAGGCAAGCGTATCACCATTCGCAACCATGCTGAGAGCTTGGTAATATCGTTTTACATCACCGATATACACTAAACCCCTTTCAAACATGTACTAAGCATTAATCAGTAGTTATTAACCAGATTCCCGCAGAATTGATAAGTGAGTTCTACGCATTCCACAAATACAACAAAACGAATGGCGGACGTGATGGAAGTAATCCAGTGGAATAATTAGAGTTTAGGCTGGAAGGATCTCAATACATAACGTTTAACTATTGTCATATAAATCACTTGGTAAGATCACCCGCTTTATTTCTACCTTCAGCTCGCTTTGTATAGAACACATTCCAAGGCCTAAAATTTGTTTATCGATTTTCCACATTTTATAGCACCTGCATTTTGAATTTTTCTCTGCTGTCAAGTAATATGTTTCTATTACTGTCTGGGGTTCGTAATACTGGGAGTTTTCCCTTTTTGGCGATACCCAAGTTAGAGTCTCTCTTGCAAAGATTTCGTTGCAACTTTGCTGTGGTACACATCAGGTACATTTGACCAGATGATCAAATCATCCCTGCTAATTGGACTTTTGTGATGTTAGATAGTGACACTAACCACGTCATCGCAACATTTCCAAGAGTTCCTTAATGGAAAACAACGAGTACGTAAAATATAGGTGGGCTGAAACTTGAAATGAGAGCAGAGATTCTACTTCCTATTAAAGCACGTAATGGAAGACCATTTTTTCCTGCCTATGAATATTGAATCGATTGGGCAATCGAAAATTATTCAATATTGTAATGAGTTTTATAATGAAATTAAACAAATTTTCAAACATTCTGCAGAAGTTTGAATGAGTGAAATGTTAAGAACCCTTCCAGGCAGAATTTTGGCGATAAAATCAAATTCACATTCACTTGCTATTAAAGGGTCATGGGGGGGGGGGATGTATGCAGAAGCCACCGCTTTTCTCACCAATCTAACCTTTTGGTAAAAAGATGCCTATGAGTGGAGGTGACATGGCCACACGCAGACGGATTTAAATCAACCTAGTAAATCAACCCTGAATATCATAAACGTAATCTCACATATGAATCTGGGAGTAAAATAATCAAATAAATATTCTGAAACTGTTGGTACAAGGTTTCATAGTCTACCTCTCAACCCGACTCAAATTTCTCACACTATCCGCCTATTCTGAAACTGCTTTTATTCCGATGCTATTCCGCAAAATTGCCCTACTCTAGCGGTCTTATAGACAATTATAGTGCTTAAAAATAGTAATAGTAAAATTTTCTTTTATTGTTACCAAATTTTGGTTTTAGGCCCAGAAAATATGTAAATACATTAATATCACGAGTGTAAAAAAGAATTCCTTTTTTACAATAATGTTAAGTACTCTTTTGAATCACTACGAAACAAGGATCAAGGAACCAATCAAGATTCTCCTTTTATAAAAATCGACTTTTCATTCTATGGCAAATTTATTTAGCTCAAAAGAAAAAAGTGGAGAGGGAAGGCGGACAATAATATAAGCTATGAATAAAAATTAATATTTACTTGTTGTATTTACAAACGGCCGCGTTGACTATTTCCCCTTTGTTCCATCCCCAGTTGGTTCCCCATCCCAGATTAAATGTCCTCAATCAACCACCTGAGTGCCTATAAAGGCATGCAATTACCTCTTAAATGACAACTCTCACCCTGTTGTCTTTAGATGGGTAAATGTTTCGTGCAATTTATACTGAATTATTAAAACTAGCTCTTCCTCCTGACTTCATGCCTTCTGCTCGAATTAGAGCCAGATACTCTACGGCGTCCAGGAGACATTATATATTGTACCGAGTGATTAATGAGCAACTTTCCATTTTCAACATCCTCTATTTTAACCATCAAGAAGAGTACATTGCAAAGTTATGTTTGATATTCGAAATGCACTTAAGTATTCGCCTCTCCGTCGATCTCATGACCTCTGGCTTAGCAGACGTGTACTGTAATCTCTACGTCACCGGCATACAAGAATCTCCCCGCTGCTTCTTAAAGAGCTTGTAACACAATTTAGAATCTGAGAGCTTAGGTTAAGAGTGAGAGTTATTAACTGGAACAATCAGTTTTCGAAAATTATAGTGTGATGGTAATTCATTTATTATCTTCATGAACTTTTAAACAGGGAACTAATATTCAGTCACTATGTGTTATTTAACTTGAGACATCGTGATTTTAAGCTAATTTATTATCATTACTTTCATATATTGTTCTAATCCAATCAAGTTATATTTAGAAATGAAATCTCACACATGAATCAATGATTTTAGATTGTATGATGGTACTTTGGATAGAAACCAATTAAATAATCACTATTAATTAATTAATTAAAACCAATTACTTCCTGTGCAAACACCTCTTTTCTGACTTCCTGTCTATTACTGAAATTACAGCTAGATGCTCTACGGTGTCCAGAAGACATATTAGAAATCACTATTATCTTATGAATCTGATTGGTCAGCGCTAATGAGCAAATAAATTAATATTAAATGAGTGGAATTATTTCAAACTGACAATAAAGTATTTTCAATAATAGCAAATTGCAATTCTTGAAGAGGGAATTATGTAAAAAGGGAAATTCCATAAAATCATAATATTGTATTCAAACAATTTATTTTAGTTCAAGAGATAAAACACGACAGAAAAATTATTAAATTTTACCAAAAAATCCAGCCACTTAGTGACGTTTTCGGAAAAGGCGCATTAAAAGACGAATATATTTTCTCAGTCCTTCACAATGGACAAAAAACGATCATTTAGGAGGTTGTATGTCAAGACAAGTGAGAGAAATTTCCGACATATAAAATTTATCCTTTGTTTAAATTTGCACTCCTCTTTATGTTGTGATATCAAGTGTACGCTCGAGGGAATAATATAAACATTCGCACTGAATCTAATAGTTAGTTCACCCAAATAGACAGAGTATTTAAACTAAATTTCAAATTTATCATTTTTCCACTTAAAAATTATAAAAGGATTGAGATGAAAAAAACTAGCCAATCAGTAGAGTTGGAACAAAGAAGTTCGTTCTTTTATCAAAAACCATGTAGATTCAGTACAAGTACAATCAGAGAAAATAAAAAATTTCATAAAATCGAACTTTTATGAAAATGAAAACAAATTTTTTACAAGAAATAATATTTTATTAACATTTCTATAAAGGAATTTAGTGAGATGAATACTTAAATTAAGGCATGCAAGTAAATGCTAAAAAATATAAAAGTTGAAAGCGATCTTAAATTAGATTTACGAAAATTTTTCTTTAAAAATGTGATGGTGGTATTGAGGAGGTGAAAATATGAATATTTATTTCTAATTGGTAATAAACATTAACAATAGTGATCGAAGTTGCATGGTTCTAGGCTCTTCCGGGAATTGAGGGCAGTGTAGTACCAAAATGACCAATCAGTTTAGAGAAAGAAGAGAATTTACTTATTGTTTTAATGAGGTCAGAAGGAATTTTCATGAAATAAGACTGTTCCGAAATGCAATTTTTAATCTAATGAATAATTTATTAATATAATGCCGACAACAATATTAATAAATAAACAAATTGTTAAATAATAAAACAAAAAAACAAACTAATTAATTGGAAATTTGAAAGTCAACTTACATAGCTATTACTCAAGTGTGATCGAAACGACATATTTAAATGCGAAACGAAATCACGAAATTAAGATCCATTTGACGGAACAAATACACAGTGGAGTCCCTGCTGTGCGGCCATACAAGGCCAAATGACAGCCCAGTCTACGTCCAAAATGCACTCCTAATGTTCTCCCACCAATGATTTTACATGGAGTGAAGGAAAGATACATTAAATAATGAAGGGAGAAACATAAAGAGGGGGAGTGGGTGAGAGGGAGGGAGGGAGGGACGCCAGTAGAAACGAGAAATGACTGTAACAGATACGCGCATACGTAATGTCTACTTGGCAGCTCCTGTTATCTAGCTACCTACCTGAACATTTGTTACACGAGAAAAAGAGAGAATTTCGTTACTTTTGTGTCTAAAATATGCGATTTAAGTTAAATTTCTAATCCTTAACTGAGACAAAGTGAAGATAAAATGAACACTTTTGCCCGTTCGAGTGAATGATCAAAGAGTCACGTTAATCGGTGATTATCAGGAGAAGTGATGAACATTTCTCGTTCTGGTGTTTGCAGGGATTATATCACGAGTTTTAAACTTGAATATTAGGATAAAAGGTATATTTTTATCTCATTTTTAAATATTTTTTAATGATTAATAAACAATATTAGATAAAATTGTTACTTTTAATTTATTATTCACTGCTCATTTAGACCATTTCAGTGATGCAAATTGAGGGTAGTGAAAAAGTATATCAAATAATATTTAAAATTTATCCATCTTTAATTCTTATTTTATAAAAAAATGCACAATTTCACTTAAGCTAATTGAAAATTTTGTGGTACCATCTAATGCTCCGAAGTAAATATTTCATTGAAGAGGTTATTGGTTGCGACAACTATTTGGCATTCCACGATGCGTATGCTTGGAAAAAGTTGACGTTCAGTTTCATTTCACATGTACGTAGATAATAGGTTCTACTGTCAACTTGAGTGGTATGGGAAGTAAATTTAGTGCTATAAATGGAAGTTTGGTTGAAATTTGGAAAATTTTCGAAAAAATTTGAAGTACTCGCACGAAAGCATTAAAGTGATACAGCATATAAGACAGTGAAGCTGTTCTCACAACAGTTGGCTCAAGGAATTTCCTGTTCGCAATGATTGAAACACATGTTCAAAGTAATATATCTGATCGAATTAGGTAAAAAACACTTGTAAGAACATATTCACCTATGATCCAGGCAGGACAAAAATTCTCTTTGTTTGAACTTACTTCATCAGCGATTGAGGGTGAACTAACCATTTGCAGCGAAAGTGAGGGAGGAGTTATTGAAATCAGTTGAAACAAATGGACTGCTAATAGTGTGTACGCAAGAAGCTGAACTTTCTCGAGGTCACTTATTGAAGAAGGAACAAGGGTAGAGTGGAAGGATAAGGCGGAGGGTACTGAATATAAAACAATCAGTTTTAAAGCCCCCCAACCTGATAAGGTCAAACTGAACGAATGGGCTATCGTCCAAATGCGGAAATTGCGAGCGGAAAGGAAAAAAATCAAGCCAGTATGAGATAGAAAGGAGTGAAAGAAAGACGGGGATTTCGCACATTTGATATGCTATTACACACAAAAGAAATATGATCAATTAGAGGTCGTATTTCCAACCACCTTGGGTATTGAGATGTTGCAAAATGATCCACCTGAGATATTGCGTATTTATTTGCAAGAGAATAGTTCATGGTCAATGATAAGTGTACGAAATGGCTATATTTTATAAGAAAAAGTTGATCATCTGGGACAATGAGTAATTTTTTGCCACTAAGTTGTTGTTAAATAAGACTTCTTCTTCGACAGAAATTACTCATTTTCGAAGGTTGTCAAATTAAGTCCCAAGGTAACACTTAGAGTCTAGATCGTATAGTTGTACGTCATCTCATACGAGTTGATACCGATTTAACTACGATTCACAAATTACCTTTCGAAAATCGTTAGCCTGATACTAGCCGATGAAAATCCAACTACACCGGTTAAGGTTAATCAGTATCTGAGCTGCTGAACAGGAGCCTTTTTGATGAAAAACAATAAGTTGTCTTCACTCTACTTAATAGATGTGATAATAATACTACACTTGGCGTGCACGCCTGCCAAATCCAAGGTCGCACATTCCGCACTGTACTGGCTTAGTCTAGTCAATAAGAATAGCGCCTCAAGGATACCTTTTTTCAATTCAAGTCAAGTTGAAGCCTCCCCTAATGAGTTCGATAAGTTTTGTTCCATGAATGCTTTTGATTTCAAAGCACGCTTTACCTGAACTTACTATTTAATATTAAGGATAGGATGGAGATTAATAAAAGTATATTTAACTCTAAAATAAGCAATTGAGTAATTAAACTGTCAACCCTCATCCGTAATCCAACGTGAATAAGACAATACTCATGATAGGGTAGACCCAACTTTCTTCCCCTTTCCAAAACTGAAGACCGCTAATCTATGCGACGGCTTGCATGGTAGACATAATATTATGAAACTATCGAATTAGACTAGTGGCTACTCATTCCTTAACAACTAAAATTTACAACTTACAATTTGATTTCTTGATTTATTGGTATAGTAAACAGAATTTAGATCGTCATCCACTTAAAATGAAAGTTCCTCGAATAATTTTTTGAATCTGATGATAAAATTGATAGAAAAAAGCCAAATATTTAAAAAAATATCGCTTATATATTATCAAAATGAAATATTATGGAGAAAGCTGATTTAGTAATAAGAGATTCTTCCTTGTTTCTATTGCTGTAGCTGTGACAGAATTTGGTGAAAATAAGTGCAGAGCATCGGATTAATTTGCCTTCCATCTTTCGATTAGAAAAGCGTTTTCCAATACTCGTCCAGCGGAGAGAAGTAGCTTCTTTGAGCCTCCTTGGCGAGAAACTCAATTTCTGCCCGTCTCTTTGTTTGCCAGTTGTTAGGCATTTCCATTCACTGGGTGCCCTTTTTGATAGGAATTGAATAGCATCGAGAACCCGGAGCATTTTGCCATATTAATTAGATCATTACTGCAAAGTCATCTCAGGTTCAACTAATTACAATCAAATGACACATTCTGCTTTGTTGATTGATTGTATCGTCTACTTAAATGCGTTTATTGATCTTTACTGGCTATTGTAGGCCACCGAACTCCCCCATTTTCAACTACTAATTTCTTACCGCTTTCTCCTCACTCTCATTATACCGCCACTTAGGAGACTCCATTAACAATTTCCGTTTTATTGCTAAATTGTAATTATGGATAAAATGTTACGTGAGCCGTCTGCTTCCATGTTAGCTTCAAATTTCAGGTTTTTCGTCTACACATTTTAAGCGCACACCAAGAAACCAATAACAATGATTATCAAAAAAATTGATTTTCTTCTTACATGGCTACAATATTTAAAAAAAACTGTTAAATCTGGATTCACCTCGAGGTCAAATTAGGAGAGATTTCATGTAGAACTAGGCGTTAGGCATGAATATCCGAAATATTTAAACATTTTTATTTATGATTCTTTGTATGGACAGACTTAAATTACAGTAAACTTATGAAAAACTAGGTATCCCGTCATGAGTAAGATTCATATCGTTTTTCAAATTATTGATTACTCTTTTTAAATTGAATTTTCATTAATTTTCCTACAGATTGGAGCCTAATAAGGACATAAGGCTTCGACTGAATGAAATTTGGTCTGATTATAGAATGGAGATCACCTTCTTGAAACAAATTATGTGAGATATAGAGTCGAGATTTTCCTTTGGAGATAGTAATCATCACTTTTAATTCTAATAATGGCAACTTAAATTATTATAAATTTAATTTTCTCAAATATTTATGAAGAGGACCTAGCGAAACGTTTTACGTGAAGCTTCATTTGGTGAGCTATTGAAAGAACTATTAAATGAAATAAATTTGGTTTATTTTTATTATCAATAATAATAATAATAATAACGGAATTTGAGTAATATTTCCGTTTTCCCTGTGAAATAAAAATGATAAAATCATCGCTAAAAAGGAGTTTTGAGCACCTCGATCAGCAGGGCTATTTGCGAGTAACCTTCAGATTCTGTCAAGTCATGACCACTTCTGAGCTCCAATCACCAGTCGGGAAATCGGAGAAACTGGTTATCATTTTGATTCCCCTGTTATGGGAGTTCATGTCTGGATTCCTATTTCCTTTTGATTAAAATTACCGATGGTGCTTGCTAGAGCGTAATAAAAATCATTAACCCATTGGAAGAAACGTTAGCAACGATTCAATTGGATGGAGAGAAGATGCCGTGGATCCGCTATTACGAGAACCTAGTATTCTACCATCTCTCTTATTATGCAGAATTAATTAAGTTCGTCGGGCGCCAACACCACTCGATGTGCGTCAACGAGCATCGATCTTGTGACCTCTAACTTTGAAGATGTGCTCGTTGACAACTGCATGATAATTTAGTTGTGAGAAAGTAACAACGTAAGGAGTTACTAATTTTGAAGTGTGAAAACTGCCAAAGGTGTTATCTCTCCAAGTTTTGACGAACTTACTTAATGCAAGGCAGAGTGAGACAACAATTAAGTTCTTACACCAAAGGGAGCACAAAATAGTATCCTTTACCCAATTAAAAATTAAAAAATTAAATTAAAATTAAGTAAATTGAATACATTTTTGTTTTACTAAGAATAATTAATGCTTTCAGTCTCCTTTCATTTTATTATGAGAGGGGAAATGTTTTGGTCTCTACAGCAGCCTCTCCGAATTAATTTAATTGGGTAGGGCAAAAGTGAAATTGTATTTATTTTCAATATTACAAAATCAATAAAGCACCAGAATTTTAAATTTTAAATTTCAGCTGATTATTGATCATTTGGTGATAGATATAATGCAAAGGTACAATTTTTTATTATCATAAGTTATTTTGTTTTAATTTTCCTGATCAATGGTTACAGATTGCAGATTTGGACGGATTTACCAGACCAATAAGTTTTTACACCCAATTTCACTCTCTTTAGATCCGTGGAAACCAAATGGGTTCATTTGTTTGACTATCTCTAGCGGAAGTAAACAAACTCAAATAGTTCAAGATAGAATCTGTGAAATATTGACAGGTCAAATAACGATTGTGTGAGTTTGAAGCAATTATGAAATTTCGGACTCCAAAATTTTTCTGTGGTAATTTGTGACTACCGATTTGTTGGTATTTTCGTATTCCCTTTCAATCTAAAATGAGTAAAAATTGTCAATCTCCCTATTCCATGTAGATCGAGTTTTACGGGGTAGAGGTATCTTACAGAGGTTATTAATTTCAACTTCGAGTCTTTAGAATACTTTTTGAGGCAATAATTTCCTAATTGACATTGAATAAGAAAATGCTAGGAATGGGAGATCATATTGGAATTTTGTTACACATTTCTGGAAGGATTGAATGTTAAAATATCAATATTAAAAGAATAAAAAAATATGTATTTATTGTGTAATTATAACCAAATTTATTGTTTCTCAACTTTATCTCCATCAGCTTTTTCGGTTATCGAAACATTGGAAAAATTCAGACGTGGTTTCTCAAATTTCGGGAAATTAAGTGTTCTTTCATCACTTCACTACAAATAGGGACTAAAATTACTATTGATGAAAAGAAAATGCGATACAAACGCAAAGTTGTCATGGAGTGAATAGTGACTTTCTGCAACCTAATCAGATCGGAGAGAGGAAGACGAATAATAAATCCTTTTACGGATTTCCTCTTGATTCTGAAATGGGCTTGAGGATGGCATGTATTCAAGTACTTGACAGTCAGTTACAATTAACCGATCATTCTATTTTCTAATTCAAATAAGTTTTTCTTTTATTACATATTTCATGAAAGTAGAACAGAAAAACATCACATAGATTAAATTTTAACGGAATTCAAATTATACGTAGACATTCACATGCGGTTACTTCAACAGTTTGGAGCCTGTGACCCCATTAGGAAACCTGTGACAGTCAAACATCGGCTCTGACGATTTTCGCTTCAATTTGAGTAGGTCGTCCTGTAAGGATTCATCACCGGCTTTGCTATCGAACACTTGCCAGAAATGTCAATAACCTCTCCCCAGCTTGAGACAGAGTAATTGAGTATACCTTTAGCTCAAGCTTCTGAATGGTTCACACTCCACCAGGATACGTGCCTCCATATTATGCTGTCAGTGATGCAAGCGGAGTTTACTTCCAATGTATCATTAGCAACATGCTTGGTGGCTTACACAATGATCATTTAAACAAAACTAAATGCCGTCAATTCATCCCTTTCCATTTTATAGTTTGGGGACATTTTAGCTATCGTAATCTGACAAAATATGAAGATCACTGATATTTTTTTCAATTATTAAACATAAAATTTCAAACATAATTGATCTGAAGAAAAATTAATTTGATCGAAAACGTAGGTTTATTAAAAGGTCCAGGACACTGAATTGATTAATGACAAATATTAAAGTTTAAAAACGCTGCATGGTAATTACCTCAGGAATTGATTAATGGTATCAAAGAAATTGTATTTTTGATTTAAATGATGCCATATCGTTTTTAGCACTATTTTAAACAATTTTATTAAATATTTTTCTTGTTTTTACATTGTTTTTATCAATTAAAAGTAAATAAATTTCCTTGGTCCAAAATCAGACCGAATTTCCACCAATTAGGTCAATGCTCCTAAAGAATGCAAGCTTCCCATTTTGCACATTTTTCAAGTAATTTAGTCTCTAAACGCCTACATCAAGATATTACTTATTTTCAGAGTTGGCATGGTGAAGATTGGTCCATTTAAAAATGCGGGGTATCCATTCATTTGTATTCATTTCGATCCAGCTAGACATATTTTGTCAGTTAAAAATCCGACAACAACTATGTTTCATAAATAAAAGGTACGATGGAGGCGTTTGTGCGGCTGGATTTGAGGCGAATAATCTACTCTGTTCGGCTCAAATGGGTTTTAATTGTAACGCATAATCATTCATTGTGAATGAAGAGCAACAGAATTTGCTCATGATTTCTAGGTTTATTTGAGTTTAAATCATCCAGCGTGATTCTCTGGAGAGGACCTAGAGCTCTTTGAGATACAGGATGTGTGCTGCATATCCGTCCTGTTCTTTGATGTCCCTGTTCAACGATTCATTCTCAAAAACTTTTCAAACACACTTTCCATTTAGAGACTTAACACCCAGCTACCTACCAATTTTCTTACCTCTTATGATTTCAGGTTTTATTTAATAAACGATCTCCGATCATTGCCCTACTCTCTCTTGATGACCTTTGAGGAGCACGAACAGTCGGGAGGAAAATAGTACCATGGCACAAGATTCGAGCTTCCTTCCGCTAATTGGGAGGGCTAAACCAAACCCTAAGAGTAATTGAATACAATTATTACGGTCAGGACTATGGCGTTTGGGATCCCTTTACATAATTTTAACAGAGAGCCAAGGGAAATTTTCGTCGATAAATTTTCCTATCTAAATTAAGGGCAGGCTACCAAGCTTATCACCTTGAGAGACCGCCTAAATATAATGAGTGAGAGATCAACAAATTAGCTAAAACTAGGTTTTAGAGACTCCGGATTCCAAAACTATCTGGCGTTGAACGCGATATCGATAGTCATCGAAAAAATTGCTAAATGGAATGGCAAAACAATCAGTATTTTTAACATCGGGTGAAAAAAGGAATAAAATCTTATCAAATATGCATTTTATTATCTAATATAGATTTTAAAAGTATTTTTCTGTAATGACCTTGAGGGCAATTGTTGTGCAAATTCGAATTTCTTAAAATGCAAAGCTCTCGTGCGTTCATACAAAAAAATATATTTTAGCGCGTTAACTCATAGATGTGGATGATATATGTAAATAATAAATTCCAAGCTTTAGATTTTAACTTATTTTTAATATTAAATTATATTTATGTAAGATTATTCATAAACCCATTGAAAATACCGGTATACAGCAAACATGGCACCTCGTGACACTCAAACTCTCACCCGTTCATCCGCTAATCATTATCATAAAATGAAGTTTTAAGATATTAGAAGAAGAAGGTATTCTTATACTTTGCCGATCATTGCAGATAGAGTAAGATAGTCAGATATTTCTAGACCATTCAACCGTGAGTATTACGTCTTAATGAACTCTATTTGCACGAAATATGTATTGATTAATCGATTTTTTTGCAAAAAGAATTTGAAAAACTTAAAAACGATTTTGTAGATCTGTTACGATGTTACTTAAAGATAGATTTTACCTGCACTGAGCTCTGGTGTATTTAAATTATATTTGCTCTTGACTGTTAAAAGACACTAATAAATGATTGTGACGTGGCCATCCACGGAAGTAAAAACAACCGATCAGCAAGCTTTGCATAGACTGGACATAATCTCATTCATGAACATGGGGGCAGTAACCGTGACTCATATGGAAATTTGGACAACTGAGCGCATTCAGCGGTAATTTCAAGCCAGACTCTTGATGCCTTGATATTTTTTGATCCCCACACCGGATTTTTACCTAATTAGGCTTGTTTCGTATAATTTTATTTCACTTGATTTCCCATGTTTAAAGCTTAGGAATGTTTTATACCCTCCATAAGTACAATAAAATTGTAATATAGATGAAATTGAGAAGCCTGAAATTTTAAATCCAAATTCTGCTTCACATGTAAATCCTGGACAGTATTTCAAGTTAAGAAGAAAAAATTTGCCTACTAGTGGACGAATTTTCTTTCTTTCATAAGACGAGTTGGAGTTAGAGAACAATTAACGATTTGCAGCTAACAAATTACGACAACAATAACAGTCACCAATTCGTAGCTGTTTGAGTAAGAGCTAACAACAATTGTGAAGCAGAACACCAAGAGTTGAGTAGGCCAAAAACGTATTCAAGGAAACCGCAACGAGTTTGAAACGTGTAACAGAGAGGGAGAAAGAGAGGGCAGCGTGCAGAGGAAGAGAGGAGATGAACATGACGTGTAGGAGTCTGTAACTGACCAGCGTGCGTTGTTAGCACTTACTCAAACAGCTACGAGTTGGTGACTGCTATTGCTATCGTTGTTTGTTACCTGCAAACCGTTAATTGTTATTTTAATTCCAACAAATTGGTGACTCTGACGTGGTTTACTGGTTTGTCACAACAAACAGGGTTGGTGAGATCTGGAAATTTTTTAAGGATGGAGTAGAAAGGTTATAGAGGTTATAGAGGAATAGGTGGGACAGGAATATTCAATACACTTGGAATGGAGGCTTGTTAAGGGGTCAAGTAACTTTTTCCAGTGGAGATCAAGGAGGAGTCCAAAATGACAGAGGAAATCAGCGCCAACACGCTTTTATTAAGAATTGTCAATCAAGTTCATTTAAATAGTGTCCAGAATATTGACGTCAAAATATTCCACCTATCAAAGGATGATTATATAGTGTCAGTTGCCTTCATTTGTGCACCAAAAGTACCACGGTCGAAAAATACATTGATTAATTTCAAAATATCAACTAGTTACTAAACAGAGTGCTTCCAGTACGGGCAAGTTGTATTTCCTCTATTTGTTATATAATGCTGTCAAATCATAAAAATTTATCACTTATTCATTTTCCCCACATTTAAATATGTTTAGATTTACTAAAATTTAACGTTAATTGGTATGACCTCGTTAAAGTGACATTATGATAAATAAGCATTGTACAAAAGTGCAAATACACATTTAGCTAAAGTACAATCAATGACTGCTAAGCATTTTTAAGCACATTTGAATATATTAAATGCCGACATACGCGATATTACTGAAGAATTATTAATACAAGTAGTATTTTACAACGTCATTAGTATATTAACGGAAGAGATTAGAATCGGGCGCCTTTGATGCCTTAGAAGAATTACCAGAGTTCTGCGGATGAAACTCCTTTCTCAGACACTAAAGGCTTTAATATTGTTTTCTCCATACTCGCTGACTACATTTCAGCGAACTCTACCTCTACTAGCCAACTCATTTAATCAATATGGGCTGATTTTCAAATTGAACTGAGAATGTCATTGTCACCATGCTCAACCAAACTCTCAGTGAATCGATCCAGACTTACTTTCCCACAACGTTACTGTCCCCTCTTATTCATTTATTCGCAGACTATCACCCTACATTAACAATTTTGTATACACGCACCATATAAGCTTACACATCTGTCCTTCCCACATCTTTGTATTTAAACAAGTTTCTCTCGTCCCCCCAAGCCTTATCCCCTTCCTAAATAATGCTCTTAAACTATCGGCTTGCATTTTTTCCATCTTGTTGTGTGATGAGGATCGACAAAAAGGGTGATGGCCATCTTGACTGTACAATCCCTAAGATATTAGACAGTCAATTGTGACAACCTTCTAAACTTCCTTCTCAGTTTGAGTCAATTTACCATAGTATTATACCCTGATTGTGGTTTATTTCATTTGTTCGATAAGGATTAACCGGGATGTTAGCCGTAAAAACCCCAATCCAAACCTATTAACTGCAGTTCCAATTCTACCCAAAGTTAGAAGACCGGAGAGTTATAGAATAGTGCATCTGGACTGTTTTTAGACGGAGGGAGATTAATTGGACATAGCTTTAACAGACAATTCAATAACAAGCAGGGAAACGTCTTCATATATAGGACTTGACGAGGAATGGATGAATACAAATGGATCATCATTTTGGAGGCGTCGACTTTGTGTTAATCAAAAAATGCATAGTTAGAAAACTGCCATAAAACATGATTAGGAAAATTCAAAAGTTGTAAGGGTAGCTTCGTTTGATAATTTATTATTTATAGAAGATTTAATTGTAAATGTGTGCTGTATTTACGATAAGAAAGCACTGTTAGTTCAATGGACTGCCCTCAATTAAACTCTCCAGTCTTCAAGGAAAACATAGTCAACACTATTGATATGAAAGGTCCAGATATGTTTTCGCTTGAACTGAAAGGAGAAAATTTTCAAGGAAGTCATTTTTGACCGGAATAACATTTTTTCCCAAAATGTGACGTAGCGTAATTATGCGTTTTGACCTCAATTAGAACTAATTTTTCTGCCAAATTAGCTACTTTGACCCTTTTAATGACTGTCCTTATCGAAGGTGAAAAAGTGTAGATATAACTTTTAATAAAGATCACTCCATGGTAGTACTGTGAAGGTCTGCCAACTCAGATCAAAGTCGAATGATTGGCGCAGTTTGTAGAGGGTCTCCATAAACCTTTCCTATTAGTACAAACCTATTTAATTGGTCTTTAAAGGAAGATCTGTGAAAAAATGACAACGTTGAATTCTTGCATCTTAAAGGTGTCATTAACCTGATCACTTATCCATCCACTTTAATTAAAGTATTCGGTACTTGATCATTGTTTAAAAGCAAAGTTGGCATATTAAATTCATTTACAAAAAAATTGTGAAGTATATTTAATAAAAAATGATCAGTTAAAGGTGTTTTCTTATAGACAAATTGAATTTTGTGATTTAAAATTTTAAATATTGACTTTATTGGAGAAGATTTAATTTTAGATAGAGGCATCCAGGATTTCTGGGGACCTTATCTGAGAGTTGCTCAGTGAGTTTTTGTTTTTGGTCTCGAACTCACTGTTCATGTATTTTTCTGTCAATTAGGATAAATTTAGCAACTTCAAAAGGTCGGAGATTCCTTCATTTAATAATTGATTGTTAATTTGGAATGTAACTCTGATATTCCTCCTACTTTGATGCTAATAAGAATGGATTCTCAAATCTCATTTTTTTAATTCAGTGTTTTAAATTTAGATTTGGAGTAAAAAATTGCCTAGCAACATAATTAAAAATAAAATATCACAATTCCTTTGAAGTAGGCTATATTCCTGGTTGAATCTACTTGAGTTCTGTATAGTTCAGAACTTCATTTGTTTGTTTTATTGTGCTTGTTATTCGCACTTTAAACTTACAAGTAGAAAGTGAAGTAGTTTTAGCCAATCAAAATTGAGAATGAGTCAGTAGAGGAGCTCACTAAACAACAGATTTTGGCGTGAAATTATCAAATATCATCCAACGGTCCCATGGACGTGTTTAAAAGAACTGGTACTTCCGCACACTCAGTTCGCGCAGGACGCAGTTGTATACACTTCGCGCGTGTGCAGCATTTACACGCTACGCAGCTGTATTGGACTGAAATCCGATCGATACATTCTGGGGCGACAAAATTGCTGCACATACAAGCGCAGCATGCAATTTGTGATTTTGCGTTCATTGTTTTGTATGTGAATCAGTGTCCTCGACATTTCACATACCCTCTGTGGCTGAGACCAAATAAATGATGGATAGCAATAACACATCATTTTACACTAATATGACCACCCTCTATTTGACAACAAAGTACTAGACCTAATGATCACTTTCTAAGGTTGAATAATAACTGCACTCTTAAGGTCACTTACCAGAAGTGCAATTATTGTATATGGGGATCGAGTAATAAAATAAGAGCTCGTAGTTCACAATTTCTAATTTAAAGACGGGGGTGGTTGAAATGCCACACCTTGGAATGTCATCATCAATACTGACATCAGATTGGATGCGAGTCTCTTTGGATGACCCTTTCGAAAACAATGGTATGAAAGGGTTTGTACAAAATCTGATTTTTGTATTTAGAAGGTACGAAATCTAATTTTTGGAAATAGTCTACTGCTTCATGTTCCGATGTTCAAATTTCGGGATTTTTCACATCTTTCGCTTTAACGAATTCATTTTCACATTATCCGCGGCCTTTCGACCAGCTGATTAGTTAAAATGATTGATCAACCATTTCACATGTATTTTTTGTCGAATAGTCAAGAAGTCATCGGAATGACGGGGAAAACATGAATTCAGTATACCAAATTTATCAGAGTCTGCTTAATGTAAACTCTGATAATGATATCGAATAATAATTGTCCCCTCCAATCTTAAATTCTAAGAAAGAACAATAAAGTAAAACTTGAGGATCCAGTTTCAAGAACAGGAATCTTCCTGTTAGTGCCGATATCAGATTATCTGCATGGCTTGAAGTACATGAGCAAGCTCAAGTCAGTCTGAGTCAGTTAGAAGGAAATCTGTAGAGTAAATATGCAATAATTGTTTTCTTTTTCAAATGCGTGTTAAAAAACCGGTTCATATTCACCCGATAGTCAAAAGAGCAGGCTTCCAGAGCTACACGAGTTCAAAAGAGGATGGTTGCGCCACTTTTCTTTATGCATTTTAATGATTGTCACCTTTCTTTACTCCCTTTTTACAAAGCCATTTATCACCAGCTACCAGAAGACAAGATGAATATATTTCAACGATTTCTTTAAATAAAGGATATCGTGAACACCATTAATTATCCTCAAAACATCACGTGAAGGAGTCACGATGGTAAAAATATTCCCATTAATAAATCACCTCCAGCTTCGCATTTCCAGGGTAAAACTCCCTGTAATAAGAGGTATTTGTGGCTGTCCTTGAAAGCACTGAATAAATGCTAGGTTGAACTAATTAGCAATGGTAGAAATAGTTATCAGTTTGCTTTTTAGTTTTAACCTTCTGTCGCTGATTGCAAGAAGTTATAAATAGAGGTGATACGATCAACTGATCAATAAGCTTTGAATATTACTGATCCATGATCTTATCCATAGATCAGATTTTCATTAAAACAAATTGACAACTAAAAGTTTCTGGAATTTAACTTAGGTATGATTCCTGATGCCTTAGATTCATTATTCCCTTCAACTTAGTCACATCCAGCTTCATTCATTCTCTTCAGGTACTTTTTCTAGTTTAATATTTATTGAAATTTTTGATCAGCTATGAGTAATTCTAATATATTTCAAATGTAATTTCTCCTTTACAGTTTGATAATTTTCCATACACGCCCCTTTTAAGCGATATTATTAATTGTTTTTAAAAAGAAAACCAGTGAACAATAATAATTGTAGTTCTCCTCCCTTTATAAATCGTCTCCCTACCGTTATTCACCTCCGTGAAATTATAGTAATATCTAATAGGCCTTATGAATTACTGATCGTTAAATTTTGGTTATTATTTAATTAGTTAGTATTGTTGTAAACTTGGTAACGGTCGACTGTTTACTTAACTACCTTACCAACTTCATGCGGTCTGTTTGAAGACATAATCAAGGTCGTATTACTTGTCATTCAATTTGGCTAACTTGGAAACAAGTTAAGAATATCACCGACATAAATCTATTCCGAAACTATTGGGTTTGACCTTGAAATTATATTAAAATATTATACAATAAATTATATCCCTCGTTAATTAAAATACAGCAAGGTTCTAGATTGTTGAATTCATCATTTACTTCCATTCCTCCCCTTCATCCTAAAATGTTGTTTCCAGGACCTCAAAGGTTTTCTCGTGCTCGAGGCTTGAAAAATTCTACTGTACCATGGGTAATAGTGATAAGTTTCATAATTAATTTCTTCGATAACTTTTAATAATTTCAGTTGTCCTTTTTTTATCAACCGTTCCATAATTACTAGCCAATAAAAAAAAGGCGAACCTCTTTCAATATTCTCTTAAAGTAGTGAGAATTCCAAAATATTTACGTAAAAGAACGAATACAGTCAAAATGTTCCCATTATTAAATCCTCCTTCAACCCAAAGGACCATGTACTTCACAAATTTGACGGAAAACACCTCGAAATTTTACTTATTTATGGATGCCCTTTTAAACTGTCAGTCATGGAATTATTTGATGGGGAAACTGTGACCGTTTTCTTACCTGCCCCATCCACCCACTGGTTTCTGGGTATGAAGGAAAATAAATGAACTGAACATGATCACGATCAACACCTCAATGAATTAGTGGAGAAGCTCAGAATCACACGAACGTTAACTCACTCAGGAACCAAAAGGCTCAACCAGAGGATTTGCATTTTAGAATATTAGAAAATTACACATTGAAAAAGTGAGCAGTTGAACGCTTCCAGAAGTTGAAAAACGCGGGATTCTTTATGCCACATGTTTTCCTATACATTCTAGCAGTACTCTTTGCTTTTATTCTTCTCCTCTCTCTTTTTTCATACTTTGGGATCGCCAACAACTAAAATACGATATGAATACACTTTAATGGTTTCTACAAACATTACTTTCCATCCCCAGGATGGTAAGGATCAATCACCTCCGGGAAAACTTTACACATTTTCATCTCTGTCTGATTGCAGCATTTGTAGGTTGGTCTTTTAAGCTCCCAGGTGGTTTTTTATTTTACTGTTTTTAAATTAATTAGTATAATGATAAATTTGGGGAAAAATTTTCATCAACCCTACTTGTTTAAAGTAAAGTAAATATTTTAAAAGATACTTATCGGAATCGAACTTAATTTAATATTCGCTTTTGACTTCACCTTTGCAGTTATATTTTTCGTTCATTATTTTATTTGAAAATCTAATTTGAATTTCTGAAAAGTGTATATAACCGGTGCCTTTTACCCCAGACATGCATTCCCAGCTTAAGGAAATATGATCTTTAAAACGTGAGGTCACTCTGAGTGAACTCAGCTAACTTGGAAAGTTTATCACTCATCACCCAACTTGTGGAAAAAAGTGAAGTGAAGCGACAAGATCGACCCTTCTTGATTAAATAGAGTCAAACAATTAGCATCGAATATCTGTAGACAAACATTTGCTACAATGTTTCTCTCCAACAACCGAAGTAATTCTGCATACAAATAAAAGCGGTTAATATCACTGAAATATTTATAGAACTGCTACTGCCTCTTGTAACAGACATCATCGCTGGAAAGTCTTGATTCAAAGGAGATTATATTTGACAGAAATCATTGCTCTCCTCTTTCAAGGAATATTATTTCATTCAATGGTCCAAATAATTTCGAGTGGAACGCACACCTGGATCGTTCGTTTACATATATGCAACCACAGATTTGATGGGATTGTAATTCATTAGTGAATATATTGTCATTTAAACCAACACCCACACTTTTTAATCTTCAAGTGCTCGGGGCTCCAGCTTGTTCTCTATGATCATTGCATCAATCGGACTGTGATCAATTAAAATCTCTTACTGGAACAACTGATGTTCTAATTTTAGCGGGCTGATAAATGTGCTGATCTTTCACCTTAAATCACTTGTAAATAGCCTGATTCTTTTATTCCTCCGCACGCATTTAATTTTACTTAAACGTTCTAGACACTATAATTTTTGATTAATGGTATGACAGACTGATTAGTTTCAGCCAGTTATTATCCGAAATCGTTTTGTGGACGTCTTCCTTCCGTGACATTCTCGCTTTCATTAAATAATACTAAATCAAAGAAATGTGTAAATATTTTTGGATCATCTCCAAATAACGCTTTCTCAACATCTCATTCCAGTTGTGTGCTAAAGTGACAAGGTAAACACCTTTTTGGATCGCGTTTCATCGAATCAGTGGAAAGGAATTTCAGCCCAATTTCTTTGCTTAGCACGCTAGAAATTACCAAAAAGGAGGGATTTCAATCTTCTTTACACAGAGAAAACAAAATTCCCCGATGTTTTGGTCATTTTGTACACCAGCACAAATTGGCAAGTGGTCAACTGCCTCTCTATGTTTTGTGTGGTAAAAATTACAACTTATTCACTAATTACTCATTCGTTTAATTATATGAAATTTTTTTCAATAACAAATGTTTGCCAATCAGTTTCCAAAATCAAGAAAATATTGAATCAAATTTAACATATTCAAAGTATCATCCACAAGTCACACTATTAAGATCCTCAGTTAAAACTTTACTTTATCATCTGGTTCTACTTGGGCATATTTCAATTTGCGTATTCGTTAATTTAAACAAAAAAAATTGTACTGATTGTGATAATCTTTCAAGCTTGACATCAAAGTTAATAATGTATCAAATTGACAGTGAAGGCACTCAGTTAAGTTTGGGCATTTCAGGTAAACCTCTCAGTATCCACCTAATGTGCACAGTAGATATTCCCTTCCCTTTTGTTTATATCAATTGATTTCAAATGTTAAATAGGAAACGAGAAACAAAAGTTTATGCATTTCAAATTATTCATTTAATGCATCTTCCAGACCAATATCTAGTGTTTTCGAAGTATTTTAATTCATATTTTTGTGTCTAGTTAGTTGGAAGGGAAAATTCTCTATTGCAAGTTCCAACTATTAACAGTTTCCTCTTCTGTTTTTCTTAAAGTGCGTAAGATACCCTGAGATACCTTATGCACCTGTACAAAGGCCCTAAATAGTACCGTCGTCAAATGGAGAGAAGGATGAAATATGAAAATATCTTTCCTGAAAAGTGCAGATATCTCTGGAACTTGAGTTGCAATTCGCGCCATTTCATCTTTAATATTATCAAATTATCTGAGAAGTCCATATCCTTTTGGAGAATAGTTTTCTAAACAAATGGGAACAATTGACCTGAAATTTGAATAATCTTATAGGTTCGTGGTCATATATTTAATGGATCAGCTCTGGGTTTTCTAATGCCAGAGGAAAGCTAGCAATTAAAATTTCACGAGTTTAAAGTATGTATAGTTACACGACCCTCATCTTCATTTTAGTTTCGCCGAATCATGCTGAAATTTACAGCTTGAAACTTAGCTACATTCGAAATTTTCAAATGATTTTGGTTCAAATCTTACAGCTTCGAATGAGGAGAAACTCAGTAATGACAGAGCCAAACTTTGAAGAAAACGCAGGCAGGTATATCGTTCATAACACTCGAAATAACTTATTGAATTTGCTTATGACCTTGGACCCATAATGATATCTTCAAGTCCCAATATTTTTATAACAACGAATTGAAAAAATGTATTCGGGGGTATAATAAGAATATATGTGTATATATACTTCTAGTTACAACTGATAATCATTTTTAATCTCTTCATATAATATTTCAACTGATTATTTCAAATATTTTCATTATAATATGCGAATATGAAAGAAATCGATAACTACGAGCACAATCTTTTCACTGTTTGAGGACACAAAATTCCTTTGTTGAATGCTTCATTATTGTCTTAATTTATGGCTCACAAACAAATTGTATCCTTCATCGTCGAAGTCATCGGGACACAGAGAATAATGAACCAGTGCTATGTGAATTAAGGGAACAGGACGGAAGGGAAAATATCCAAGACAGGACACCACAGAAAGTGATTTTAGATTAGGTCTGTACACCTGTTACGTCTTGGACATAGTGCACTGCTTCATGTCCTAACGATCCAATGTCTCGATTCAAAAATTTGTGCCTTTTCTTGAGTTAATTCCCATTCACTTTTCGAAGAAATTATCCACCAGAACATTGATTTAGAGAATTTGTCAAGCGCTTCAAACATTTGTCTTTCTCCTCCGGCATCGTCAGACAGAATTATCGAAGTTGCAATAAAGACTAAAACTCATACTATCATAACTGATGCTTTCAACTTACACTGTACTATTCTACGCAAACGCACAAGTAATCGGTCAAAATAAAATATACTTAAATATCCACAACCAAAAGTTCTAAACACCTCATTATCTCCAACGTAGTTCCCATTCACCTTGCAGACCTAGTCCCCATAGTTGATAATAAACAGCCCTCAATCTTGAAATGCACTCCTTATGAAGACATGGACAGCCCAATGTACCAGGAATGCAGATAAATTAGAACTTTTAATGCTTCGCCTTCATCACTGCTTTTTATTCATGACCGGTTTCATTCCTTATTGAACTTCTCTGCCATTCTCTTCTCATCATTAAAAAGCGCAAAAGTGTCTTGTATTTTCGAGGGCAGGGCAACAATATTGGATTCAATTTAAAATCCTTCCAGTCAGTGTAAGAAAAGGAGAGCGTCGTTCGACATTCAAAGGAAACGGTAAAAATTTTTGGCAAGATATAATACATGCAGAAAAGTTTATTAAGCATTTATATACACAAAAAATTTTTAAAAAGATGGAAACAGTTGTAAGTCATTTTTTTTTCAAAATAGCTTCATCAATCCTTGGTGGTTGCATATTCCCACAATTCGAACGATTTGACGGAGTCGGATTTGTGAGCGTCAGAAGATTGTGACCACTATAAACAACAAAAGAAATATACTTCATGAAAGGTTCAAAATAATATTATAACATGTATTTTTTAATAAAATCAAACATTTAAACCAAATAGTGCTTTCTTGACTGGGACCAGTTGTGGCGGTGGGTTTATCAGTCAATCTGTGTCGTCAACAAGCACCAATTTATTTCCCATTTAAAAAGTACATTTTCGAAAGGTGAGAAAAACACACACGCCTGCAATATTAGGCTTATTTGATGGGTAAAAGTATGTCCATGTCATAAATTGGCATTCTAATCGCT
>CAADRB010000024.1:1142367-1212963 GCA_900708905.1 Hymenolepis diminuta
TCAGGGAAGTTGAAAAAAAATAAGCAAGAACTTAGGTTAATCGAATATTTTCATGCGACCTTATGAGATGTGTGACCGTAATCTGGTATCATATGACATTCTAATGAATATTTGAAAAGTCTAAAAGTCCCTCAAAACAATCCGTGATACTTTTTCTAAGGTTTTATTTATTCAAAAGAAAAAAGAATATCCGTAATCGGATATATATATCTCGTAATTATGTCAATTAAGTCACATCAATAGAAGAACAAAGGATAGCACTAACGAATTGAATGAAATAGAAAAATATTTTTAAGGATATAAAGAATTAAAGAATAACGTGAGAATAAACCAATGTGATGACGGTATATTGATGTGGGGCAGAGAGGAGGTAATGCGCTAGCTACACGTAAAAATCGACAGGAATACAACTCAATGATAAAGCATTTAGATGAGCGTGTTTCAAACACTCAATTGACCAAAATCTGGTACGTGACACAACAGCATAACGTTAAGATCAAAGTGGATTCCAGCATCAAATATGGGCGTACTTATTTGCTGCGACTTACACATTTTGTGAACCCGACCATGACTGAAGAGGTATGACAACATTGGGATTTGAGAGAAGACCTTGACCTCCAGATGCGGTCCCCACGAAGGGCAGGGAGGAGAGAACTCGCTGGCTACCTGCATTACCTAACAATCCACCACGACTACCTAAAATTGTGGAAAAATGAAGCTATTAAAACACAAAAAAATGGGTTATAGAAAATTTGGCAAATCAATAAGTAACCAAAATTCGAAACTTTTTATAAAGCGGTAGTATAAAATGAGGCAATGAAAAAGAGAAAGTTTGCAGAGAAAGCATCCGACGAAAGCTTTATATAACATTGAATGAATATATAATTTGTTTCATCCAATTATATAATCATGCTGGTCCCGAAGTAAGTATAGACTGCTAACAAAGAGAATGGAATATTAAAATCTTGAACTGAGTGAAGTTAATTTTTACGAGTCGCAAATCCTAACTCTGTAGCTTTAAAGGCAAGAATAACAAAAACACTGAATCAGTTTTTTTCTGCGAATAGAAGCCCTTGCTTTAAAAACTGACATCTAATGCATTTGTTACCCAATAATTTACAAAGCTGAGCACTAACCGAACAGAAGAATTGGAACCAGAGCCATTTAGGAATCCCCCAGTTCAAGACCGAATTTCACGATTCTTCTTCTCAGTAAATGCTTAGAGTTCACATTTGACATGATCCTTGATCAAATGGACTGAAAGCGTCCGAATGCATAAGTAAATCGAAAATATCAGTCCAACGGAGGATTTCATGTTAGAGGTACAGGACATGAGTTCTTATGCCAAACGAACTATTATCAATAAGAAATGGCCATAGGGTCGCCATTTTCCTAGTGATTTTTTCCCCTACCAAGTATACGGCGAAGTGAATCACTAACACGGTCGGACGTTCGAACGGTACATGTAGCTACCTTTTTTCCACCAACAAAATCGAAATATGATGATGTAACAACAAACATTTTCTTAAAAGGAAAAGTCAAATGAGCTAGCGAAAAGGTAGGCAGTTTGAACTTATTAGATAAAACTGAACATACAATAATGAAATTAAATCGTCCAAGATCTGCGCATCCGCTCAAGATGTGAGATTATAGAAGGCGAACTAGCCTTGCAGCCTGCACTAACCAAAGTCCCATCTTAAATTTGGGAAAAACGAATTTCTTAAAATGCACATACATAATATAGCAATAAATTAAGGTTATGCGAAAAGTGTTTGCGAAGATATAACTTAAACATTAATCACTGAAGCTAGCAAGTGTTTACTTACTTCAATCATAATCGAAAATTCCAAGATATGCAGACTAAAATGTCTTATTCAATGCCAAGGTGAAAGAGATGTAATTTGCCATTTTCAAAGGCAAACAATAAAAATGAAACGCGGGAAGCCGATTCGTAAATAAGCATTCATTTAAAGATTCTTAAACCGTTAAGAACTTCGTTATAAGACCAGTGCTCTTAGACTTTGCATGACAGTTCTTGACCACCTTAGCCCCCCGATCTGAGCGTATATTTCTGCATTTACTCACCACCACTTTTGCATTCGAACAACAGGTCTCCGAACTTCTTAACGTGTCAAGAACCTGACACGCCCTTAGACATTTTAATATCGAAGTGTATACATAGAGAATTGAGATCAAAGCACCAGACAGAATCTCTACTGGTTATCCAACTAACCCTTCTACTAAACTCCAAAAGACAAAAAAACAGAAGAATAGGTTTATTCACAGTCGAACTGCAAAAATGAATGGGAAAAATTGCCAAGAGATCATGCGACACACCTATTATCAAACTTCACATTAAACTTCTTATCGATCGATCGTGAATTTCGGTTTAACACCTTTCCCATCTGGCTCAAATCTTCGTATCAGACAGGACAGACGCCTGCTACAACAACGACCTCTTTAATAGCCAAACACTTTCAAACTCTCTACACTTTATTTTGTCTGACCTCAATCTAGATTGGCGTATGTCACTATTCTTATTTAAACTAAGAGACATATTCAATCGTTGTTCCGAGTTCTGATTTTGCGTAGATTCTGGCTGACACTTAAACGGCCAAAGACAGAGATTTAGCCATCCCAAACTCAATTCCATTGGCAATTGCGTGTTGTAACAATTCAGTCGCAAAAACCCAATTCCCCTGCTTCCAGCTTCCATGTACAAATGTCATAAGAAAGATCCCATGCATATAGGAGTAATGTCCGTCACATTTTTCCATAAATGTGGGAACCAAGTAAACATGAGGAAAGTAAATCACCACGAGAACAAAAACACATAAACGAAATCACAAGGCCAAGCCTAGAGATCTGCTAAGAAATTATAAATTTTCAGATGGAGCTCAGTAAAACAAAAGCAAAGATACCGAACATAAATAGAATCGATACTGCACTGAGCCGTATTGCCAATAGCTGGTTTCAAAATCTAAAAACTACAACGAGATTAAATAGGAAAACGAAATAAGGTATTTCTACGTCCTTCGGTATAATAGCAACAATCTGGTTTAGTTCGAAATTTTTTCTTATGCATTGGAATTCATTAAAAACCTTGTAAAATTTTATATTTTCAGAAAAGACAGATAAACATGCGTGGATGATTCATCTGTCTGTGTAAAATTACAAAACAGTAAAAATTCCGACTTAACCTTCAATAAAAAGAAGCTATCAGCTGCTGAACAGATTAGCAACTACGGCCATCATATACTATGGAAGATTTTGTTTAAAGCGTATATTCTAAACGGAAGAAAACTTTGTTTCCCCGGGAAGAAACCAATTTAGGGAAAAAAAATTTGCAATAATTCATACTAACTTACGATTACAACGAGCCCCTTCGCGTGTGTATAAAGCCTTTAAAAAAATAAAGAAAATTTATAATGCGGAAAATGTTTGCTTTTAAACATAAAGTGCTACTGAAATGCTATTCAGTACGTCAATTTACTTACTTCATGACTAGCACTTGGATCGGGTTCACCAGAACCGTCCTTCTCGAGTTTCGTAAAGTCATCCACATGCAAACTGGGTGGCCTACTGGTGTTTTGTGGACGAGAGCGGAAGTTGTCTGCTCGGCCCCCTGCACCAACAGCCACTCCCAACAAACTGGGTCCAGGGGCACTGGTAGAAAGTCCAACACTGAGTCCACTGCAAGACGACTGGTTGCCCGGACGTAAATTGAAACCGCGACCGCGCATTGGAGCAACTACACAGAACATAAAATAAAAAAAGAAAACTAATCAAACGATTCAAATAAAAAGAACATTGGCGTTCCACAAAATCTAAATAGATACATATTTCCAGAGATTCTTATGATGAAATGAACGTACCCTGGTAAATCTGTTTTCATACAGATTAGCCACAGTTCTGATTTTTCAGGTGACTCACGAAGGGATTAAGAACACATATAGTCTCCAAAACGGTACGTATATTCTAAACATTACTTAAAATTCATCCCAACGCTCAATTTAGGAACAGATTAGTCCTACGTAAATAGAGGAATCATAAGTTATGTGAAAGGTATCTAAGATCTCAAGATACAACAGAAACTCAATGCTTGAGGTTCATTTAAGAAGACCTAACGCATAATCAGTTTCTTCAACCAATCAAAAATTTCCTCCAAATACAGATTTGAGCACCAATAGCTTTTAATTAAATAAATATATATATAAAGAACAAACTTCTTTTGCAGATAGTATACTAAATCAAACCCACCATATTTCTTCGATGACCGTCCAGTCTGAATGATATCTGCCACTTGGCCCTTCTTCCTTCTTTTATGTTGAATATTCGCCTCAGCATCATCAGCATCTCGTCTCCTTCGCCGTTTAGCTATCGTCATACCAGTCACTTCAGCTTGCAAATCCACTCCCGGGCAGAAGTGCTCTACCAATTCAACCAGATTAATGGTATTCACTGGTGACAAGGATGAATCGGAAGCGACTTCAGATGGGGATTTCAACACTGCAGAGGTGAGATTGTCTTCCAGTTTCTGACGAGCAGTAGTAAGACTAGTTAAATCGCTGATTTGCCGATCAATAGAAATATTGAGCAAGTAGAGTTGTGAGAAGGGAAGGGGGTTAGAAAGAGAGGGAATTGGGAAGGGCTGCTGAGCAGGTGCATCAGACTCAGAACTTGGATCGGGATCTTCTAGACCAGAGAGAAGGCTCATTAGACTCTTCATGCCGTCACGAAGAGCTTCACTTCCACGAATTTTCTGGCGAAATAAAAAAACAGTATGTTTAAAAGATTTGACAGATTTCCTTAAACATTGCAAAGTACAATTATAAAACCATTAAAAGTAGAACAAGTTCTATCCTACGTATTATAGCGATTTTTAGAATATCTTTCAAATGAGAATTCACCTCAAGGCACATTAAATCATCCCGTTAATTATATAGGATTGACTAGAAGCAGCTTCGATAGCCAATAGGAACTCAACGGTGCGTGCTGATATTGTGGCCATAGTTTCACGCCCTATGCTTAGAAGTGAGATTATAAAATTAGAAATAAAAACATAAAGTGGAATTAATATTACTACCCTAATAAGAGCGAGATTTCGCAGAATTTCAAATAAAACTGTCGTCGTCTGAAATAGATTTCATAAGCTTGAAATCAGTTATTATTCAATCACTTACTTCGAGACGTAAAACAACCTCCTTAACCAGACTTTCTGACTTGTTTCCACCATGAAGCATTTGTCTCAGGCGCGTAGTAGAAAGGCGTAGCTGACGTTCTGACAATCCCGTCACCGCATAACTGTCTGAGGAAACTGCAAGTAGGGCTTCTTCAGCAAATATCGGATCAGCAAGAAGGGTACTAACAAATAGGATGAAAGATCTCAAAGTCGTTTGGCAGATCGTGCTCATGTTGCCACTATTGAGATTATCTATAAGACCTTGGAGGAGGTTGGCGAACACACGCTCGTGCTGTTTTTGACATAGATGTCTGAAAGAAATAGCAAAATATGTCAGCTGACGAAAGTTAGAAAAGTTCCTTATACCAAATCAGTGACTTTAAATACACACCTCTGAATAATCGCGAATCCAAAGTCGTGAAGAGCCAGCCGATTCAGAATACAGAGAACCCGATCGGTTGAAATTGTGCTGGCACGTCCAATAGGAAGAAGATATGTAAGCAAGCAGCTAATCAACTCACTCGTCCACTCAACTGACGGAAGATGATTGATCAGACCAAAAATTAATCCATCCGCTTTACCCAGACCCAAGCTGGGATCTAGTAGACACTCAATACAGTCAAGAAGCTTTGTTTGAGCTGCAGAATATGAAGATTCAAGATGATAAATTCCCTCCATAATAGAAGAAAAGATTTTGAGAATTCGATGATCCTTGAATCTCTCTTTTCGAGTAAGATCCAACAAGGCCTGCTTGCAAATTGGAAGTGAAACAACGAGATGAAAATAGGCGAGAGAATGCACAATTTCAGGAACATTGGCGATACTTCCAAAAGTAGTAAGTTTGTCGTCGTCTGTACTAGTTGGCAATGAAATTAGTTGATCAGTAACATTGAGTGGTTGTTGAGACCCCAAAACCAACTTCGTTCCGGCTGTTAGTGTCTTGAGGGCTGACGATGTAGGAAGCTCCAATGTACTCAAATAAGAGGCAAAATAAAAGTTATCAACACTGAAAAGGTTCAGCTTTAAAGAAAATTCTCATGATAAAACATACTCTAAGTTTCTAAACTGAACCACTTGTGGAACACATTCTTTTTTGCTATCTATTTATCATAACACATATCAGAAAAGCTTAGGATATTGTTAACAATCCATAAAGGTTAATCTTAGCTCAACTGTAGCGCAGCTAAGATTGCGTTGGGAAACGCCTAATGCATCGGAGTTAGTAAGAAATAGCCACCTCAACATCCAATAGAAATTTCTTTCAATAATGCAATGTGAACGTGACACGAATTAAACGTTGTAGCTATATAGAGCAGCATGGAAAGCACCAATAAATGTTAGCTGAAAAAAGGACAAGGGATATTTCACCTTTGCAAACTATAAATCCAGTGCAAAATGCCCCGCCGCTGATAACTACAATGACTATTCACAGTCAATACTTGAGGATAATGGTTAAAGATCGGCAGGATCGCATCAGAATTTAAGCCATAAAGGGATTCAGAACAGCATTACAATTACACTCCTTCCAAATTCTTGCTATTTTGGTGAGATGTACAATTTATATAAATGAAAAGGCTTTATACTTACTCGCCAGATTCCAGACGATGTGTGTCACTGTCCGAAAAATTACTGATTGGATTAATGCTCTCTGAACAAGCCGTATTATAGACTTCAACAACCGTTTCAATTGCAGAAGCAGCAATCATCTGGCAGAAGGAAGTTGAAGAGGGTCCCAAAGAGACAATACGATTCAAAAATAGGACAAGATGCCGGTGGAGAGAGGTGTGAGGAGGGCTCGCACTAAGGATCTCTAGGAGACCACAGACCTCTGTGGGAAGATCACGGGTCAGACGACGGCACCACCAGTCACGTTTGGAGAGAAGGCTTCTTCGATCGGATGGAGAAAGTTCTTTCAATGAAGAGACAGGTAGAGGAAGAGGAAGCAAGTCAAGGAGAAGTTGAAGACCAGGAAGAAAGAAGACAGGAGAGGAAGTGGTGAAGATGAAAATATCTCGACAAACTGATGACCATATGTCCTTTTCGCTCCCTGTTAAAAATATTCATTTTTTTGCTTGTTCTCTACACCAATAGAATCATCTTTGAATAAATAAAAGATAGGTTTACCTTCGGGAATATCTTCGTCCTGACAGGCATTGGCATAGGCGGATATGCAATTTAGAGCCTTCTTTTGGATCTAAGATGTAAACACAAGGAAATAATGGGTATTACATTTAAATTCCGCCGAAATGGGATATGAAACAAATATTCAAGGCTCGTTTAACTGGTACTCACAAAACATTTCGAATGATACACTTTTATTTAAGATTTATCCAGTTTAACAAAAAGACTCAAAACCCTTAATTGGGTTACCCTCAAAGCTGCGTGACTTCTCGGCGACTCATTTACTTCTGTTTCCACTATTCATACTCCTATTCTCAATAATAGCTACCATCAGAATTTGGAAGTTTATTAAGACCTTTCTTTATGAACATGTCAGTTCTAAACTATACTCCGCTAGCTGTTTAAAAACTATTTACTGTCAACACAGTTTAAAAGACTTGAATAAATAATCCATCATTATTTGGGGTTTCGTACTTCTAAAATAGTAACTTTAAGTCAGCCTAACTCCCATTAGTCGCACTTAATAAGACAGAGATTTAAGCTATTCTTAACATCATTCGTTAAGTTTGTAACGAGTGATGTTAAGCCCTTAATACAAGAATGTATTCAGTAACGATTAGAGACTACTTACCTTTATATTAATTGAATTATCCTTTAGTATAGAGGCAGCAGCATACGCTTTACACACTGGCACCACCGGAGTTCTATCCTTGAATTCCTCCCCAATACCATCAACAAGTGCATTAACAAAAATATCCAGAATGGTCACTCCTTCTGCCATGATATTCATCAACATTCCAAATGCTGAATTATCTACTGAAGAAGGAAGCATCAGTCTTTCAGCCGTAATATCAACAAGACTGGAGAGACCAGGCAGTCCATCCTTGGCGTAGAGTTCAATGATTTCCAGATCTGAAAGACTAGCTCGGATGATTCGAAGAAGGAGCAGTAAAGAAGGAGGAGGTTGAGTGGAATCTTCTAGAACTTCAGTGAGAGGGGCGAGCTGATCACAATACCAGGAGAAGAGTTCACAAGACTCAGGAATTGAGAGGGTCGCACTGGGAGCATCTCGAAGCCAAGAGAGCCACGGAGATCCTGCGGAAGTGAAGGACCGCTGGTAGGAGAAAAGTTCCATTTGTGAAAGGCTGGTCAGACGATCTTCCCACTGAGTATCTGCAAGTAAAATGCATGCCATGGTATAGAACATTTAAATTCTATTATGTACTGCGTCCTAGAGCTGACCATCAACCCACCACATACAAGTAGTTGCCATGATACTTATATAAAATTGCTCCAAATCGACCAGCTTATTTTTATCCAATTAAGTTAATAAAGAGAAAATTATTGCAATGTTGGGCAAATTTAGTACCCACACATCGAAATAGCTTATTATTTTATGTATTTGTCATTACTGCATTACCGGATGCTTGTCAATCCTTTCATGACATAAAATCTATAAGTAATAGCTTTTCATGAACTAGATAAGCTATTGAACTGAGAATAATTAAAAAATTACTTACTTTGGACAATACGAAGAAGTCTTGGCGCAAAACGTTCCAAATAGGCAGGATTGGAAGCATGACGGAGAACTCCAATAGCAATGGTACAAAGAAAACTTCCAATTTCCACCTTCTCTTCTGATGATCCAAGACGAGAAAGGACATCGTCACGAGTCCCTTTAGAGAGTGTATAATTTTCTAATTCTTCTGGTTTGATGGTTGAGGGTTCTATCTTGCCTAGGAATGATAAAATCTGTACGATAAATGCTTAAATAATTAGGAGTGAGCACTGAAATATTTATAAAGGCTTTGTCAGCCTCATCAAGCTGTCTTTGATGTAAGGAAATATTAATCAAAGTTGACCATTGACCATTCAGTTAAATCAACTGAATATTTTGTATATGAACTCCTCCAAATACCAAGAGATCAGACCATGAAAATTAAATTTTGGAATGTGAATTATAGCTCTTAAGAGGAAGTGGGCGACTCAATGCATTCAGAATCTGTACAATTTAAAGTTCTTGACTTTTCGGCTTATATATAATGCCCGTCGGTGGTAATCCAGAGAAATGGATAGCCAGCTGCATTGACTGATTCTCAAGAGTGACTCCTTGATACCTTTTCTCTACCCGAGTCTTTTTAACACATACTGATGGCCTTGAGCAATTATTTAAACTTCTCAGTAAACATTAGGGAAAGAAAATCAAGCTGAAAGTGACATTCGTAGATGACTTTATTACTCTCCCCTTACATTAAATTTAAAGCTTTAAGTTATTAAGTGCTTGCAATAGATTTAATTCGTTGAATTGAAAGCATACTGTCCTCTTCAAATATGCAAGAAAAGTCATCTTATATCTCCATTTCAACATAACCATAAGCGCAGAGTTTATTTAAAGGATCCTCTTAGATAAAATCAAGGTTGAGCTTCAATGAAAGGACCACACTTTTTAGACGAACATGAACCATCTACTTACTCCTGAAGGAATGTGCATATAAAGTCATGACTGCAACAAAGGAAATTTAGCTCAAATTATGGGCATTTATATTCAATTTAAAGCATTAACGATAACACTTTGTACTCACCCTGATCCCCACTCGTCTCTTCGGTGTTCTGTTGATAAGAATTCAAATTTCCACAACGATGTTCTGCTTCCAAAAGCATCAGGCAAGGAATGAAGAAGTTTCCCTGGTTTGCAGACAGAATTTCAGCAGCCCAAGGAGCGAAAGCCGGGTCGAGAAACAGCCGTGCCAAGGAGAAAACAGTGTTGTAAACTTCATCAGAATCACTAGGAGCCGATGAGGATGTGAAGTAACGATGTAGACCTGTTTCACCTCCAATAAGGGACGCCAAAGATGATTAGAGGAGAAAAAAAGCAGAGCTAGTGAGGCACTGAGTTTACCTTAATCATTATTAAATCGATAATTCATATTACTATATAGGGGTACAATTCCAATTTGACTAATTAATGGAAAATAATATTATCTATCAAGTTTTGATAGCGATGGTGACGGTACAAAATATAATACAAAAAAAATGTCATATTTCTGTACCCGGATAAGCACACTTGAGTATGAGTATGAATAAAATGGATATGCACAAGCGAGAATAGAGTAGTACCGACCTTACAATCGAACTCTGTAAGCTTTAAAATTTTCTTGTTAAATACAACATACCAGTAAAGGAGAAACTGGCCATGCAACCACTCTTCTAATTTCTGCGCTACCGGATGTGTACTTTCATATAATTACTCACAATTCCAGGCTCTCCAACCAAATGAAGAGAAAATTTCTCCATAAACATAACCTTCAGAACCAAACATTATAATTCCAAGAAGGAAAAGGACGTCAAACTGGGGAATATGAAATCATAAAGTCCCGCAGAGCTCTTTCTTTGATGTAATATAATTTTTCAATTTCATATCCTTAATACGGTCGGTAAATAACTAGACTTATAACAGCGATTCCACCACATTGAATATTTGCATTGAAGGAAATAGGAATTGAGATACTTCAAAGACGACTACCACAGAATTAAAAGAACATCACAGCTGACATATAGCTTTACTGTATTCCCGCTTTTTTCCCATTTCACCTTCCTTAACATGGAAGAATCAAATAACTTCATATTAAAATGTTCGATTTATTGTTCTGGAAATTTAAGTTCAAATCCAATAAATGCCAATAAGAAATTTTCTTAAATGTATATTTGTTTATCAATCCTGTTCTTCAACTGATTTCGTGGTTTTATAGAATTATTTTCTACATTTCATTTCCAAGTCAATAGTTCATTGTCTGAAGTAATAAATCTAGTGATGTTTTTACTTATCAAAGCAACTCTAACAACATAAAGGAGAAAAATTACCATTTCGATGTTTTCTATGCTTTATTTGAGACGAATAGAATCGACAAATACATTGAAATGGCGTCATTAACCATTTAAATTAATTAGCCGGTCAATAAGCTCTGAATATCGTGGACATATTCTGAAATTGAAACTTAGAGACATTAAGATAAGGCGCAGTAAAGTATCCCAATTGAGTAAGCGTGGAAATCAGATGAGTTTAGAAGAGTTTTTTTCTGCCAAAGGCATGAACAATTCATAAAACAATCTTAACTACTCACCAGCGCGTCTGGTTATGTTGACCAGCCTGTCAACGCAAGCCAAAGTCTCCAATTTCACAGCCATTTCGATACCCAAAAGATGAAGCTGTCGTTTGCAGGACTGTTGATTCTGATAAGACGACAATGATGAAGTGGACATTATCAGTGCTCGCAGAATTCGACCAGTGGAAGCTGGTGAGGAGGCGAGAAAGAGAAGACCAGCAGGTGTAGAAAGGAGAGCAGAGAGGATACCGTGAGTTGTAGATTCTGAAGTTATTGTGGTGCATTTGGAAGATTGATGCTGCTCCAATAACCAGACTATATGATCCAGAAGATGGCTGGAAAAACAAGACAATATAAAACACATTTAATAGAAGAAAAAGAACTTTAGATATCTCCTAAACGACAATTCATTCAGAAGGGTGATAATTTTTATCTGTTAATGCTTTTGCCCTATCGACGGGATCACTGTCCCTCGGCCACATCGATTAACATGGACTTCCAGTGCCCAATTATCAATTACTTTAAGTCTTATCAAAGATAGGGGTATCTGAAACTCCACCTATTAACATTTCATCCATAACATTGCAATTAGATTCAATGTAGGTTTCTTCAAAAGACTTGCCCTGAAAAGGAAACAGCAGGTACACTTTTAACTAAATCTTATCCCTTCCCAAAAAATGTGGACACCAAAATATAGACACTGAATATCTACCGACACCCTAGAAGCATCAAGTCTGTCAATCCACGAATTATCTCTAATATTCAATTTTAGGAATAAAATCCATAAATTTAAGACTTTTCCTACTTTTAATTTGGATTATTTATTATGAAGGAAAAGTGGTAGGACTTACATTGAGTCCAGAAGTTTATAGAGAACAGGACTTAGATCTGAGGTTTGTTTCATAAATTGCAGTTTTGTAACGCTTTTCAGCGACGGGGACTAAAATGAGACAAGAAAGGAGGTTTAAAGACAACAGTTCTGTTAGTTTATTTAAAAAAAACATCTTTCTCAAATAAATAACTTGAATTTCAAACTGAATACAATGTAATGAGAATCCTTTCTAGTTGTGATCTCCGATTCTATTTTGAATACCTAAACTTACCATAAGCGAATAAAGGAAGGGCTTAACTATAGTGCTCCGTTGGCTCAGTGGCCAACGTGCATGTCTACTAAATTGGCGGCCAAGCGATCGATGCTCATCAGCGCCCATGGAGTGATATGAAGGGTTAATCATATTGATTAATTCTGGCCAAAGGAAGGAAGTTGAATGCGATCTTCTTCAGAACACCTTCCTTCCGCCCAATTTAAGTATTGTAAGCACTCTCTTTAAGGAGTTTGAGATTTAGCTATACTAAAATGATTTAAATGCTATAAAAACAATCTTCAAGCTCATTAAGCGGATGTATTTTCTGCCATCTTTATTTATGAACATACGCCGACGAGATTCAAACCTGTGGCTTCTAACCTGACAGATTTTTATCTGTACGTAAAAAACATCTTATTAGAATAGTGTAAAGAGATGTAGCTTACCAAAATTGCCTCAGGATCGGAGATAGCTCGAGAAATAGTTTTAAGAAAGGTTACAAGAGTTTTCTCTTTCTCAATCTTTTCCACCACAGATATGCCACCATTCGCGGAAGTTTTCAAACTATGCAAAACAGGATTTTTAATATTCTTAAATAGTATAACTTTAAAGGGGAAGAGCTAAATGCTCACCTCTTCATAAAGTCATCAAACTGCAGGAGCGTATCATAGAAACGAACTTTAGCCGATAGCCTATTGCAAGCCAACGACACTGGAACAGACTAAAATATGAAAAAAGTTTGAAAATCAACAAAATTAAATTCAGCTATTGCTGCTTAGAGAGGTAATATACCTTATTAGTGCCGATCAGAAATTTCATAATTCTCTGATAAGGAGATGGTGTTTTGTCACCGCCCTTTCTCTCCCCAACAAGAGCTTGAAAACCTGGAACACCGGTACTCAAACTTCGCTCTAAAGCAACAATAATTTCAAGGCGAAGAGGTGAAGATATTAGGGGTGATTCAAAAAAGTCTAGAAAAGTGTCGAACACTTGAAATCTAGACGATATGGAGATGATTGAGAAGAGGACACCGGTGAGATCAATACCCACTCGGAGGTGACGTAAAATATCAACGGAATCGGGCTGACGTAGAGCACTGTCGAGTTGTAGACTGGTGTGAGACCAAGATGTCAGACATGTGCTAGCGGCTATTAACAATTATCAAAAAAACAAGCATTACAAATGTAAATATAATTAAATTAGGTCAAGGTTAATTCCAATCAAATTATTACATTTAATGGCAGTCTTCCCACCAAGTGATATAATTTTGAGTCCTACCGATTTGCATCCATTGATGTTTGCATTATTTAAAGGGTAGAAATTCGATCAAAAGAAAAATATGGCCACATCTACTATTGGCTCAAAAAACATTAGCAGAGCAAGCGAGACCATTTTGGATGCGACATAAAATAGCTCGTTTTGCATAAATGCTGATACCATTTGCAATCATTTCAACGATAATACTCCTGAAACCACGAGCATGAGGTATGACGTCGTGACGAATCGCTTCCACAAAATAGATTCTTGAACGACGGAAAGACAAATGGTTACCATTTGTGACAAGGCGAAGAACAGCTTATATAGGTGAGTAGAAACTCCAAACGAAATATCGGTCAAATGTTTTTTTTAAGTAAGCATTCAAAAATATTCTCGGTAATTAAGAACTTCAGGTAGTTAAACGTACTGAAATTACTTCACTTATATTTATTTTCTATATCTGAAACGTTTTCGTCTTTAATTTTTAGGAACAAATTTAAGATGATATATCGGAGTTTAAGTAATATAGCCTCCAGTTTGAGTCACCATTCAACGGTTAGAAGGAAAATTCAAACAGAATAATGAAACATGTGTAAAATACACAAGTAGAAATGAAATAATCTTCTTCATACCAAATTGATAGGAAGCACATGCTATAATAAATATGACTTCACCATCTAGGCGATGAAAAAATAAACCTTCACTTACATTCAAAGGTGTCAGGTTCGAAAAGGGAGAGATAAGCCAATGCCGAGGGTAATGAAGGAATGATTTCTTCAAGTGCATCTAGCCATCTAAAATAATAGGATACGCAAATAAAACACGGAGAAATACAGAAAAATTCAAAGAAAAGAGTTAATAATCACTCAGTTTCTAATTTGCTCCCCGGATGACCATAAGACTCGCAAAGTTCAAGAAGTCGGTTGGCGTCTTTTTCAGAAGTATTTCGATCTAGAGGTGGCGGTCCTAACATAGACAAGTCTGATGACTCCATGTTTGGGTTCGGCTCCTCAACTGAATCCGAATTGGATTCATCGGATTGAAGAATCCACTTATAGATCTATTTTAATCAAAGTGTTATCATAAAACTTAATTATAAATTACCTCAAAAAGAGAGAAAGAAGAATTAGGAAGACGTTTTCGCTTCATAGCTGGAAGTGATTCATCAGACAAATCGAGCAAATCAACAGGATCAAATCTCCATTTTGTAGGTTTCATTAAAGGATCATCAAGATTAAGTATATTTTCAGGTTTCCTATCCTCCTCCTATGATCATAAATTAAAATATATGATAAAACAAATCGAAAGACATACCGCTTCATTAACCTCTTTGCCAGGAACTTTAATTTCATTTGAAGATTCCTGTTCATATTCAGATTCTTTAACGTCTTTATTCTCTTTATCAGGTTGTGGTTCATTAGTAACTGTTGCCAGTGGTTCCTCTTTAACCATGAGAGGCAAAAGAGCGCCTGAACTGCCGGAAGTTTTAGACACACTCGGTATATCTATCTGTGGTTTAATTTTTGATGAATCAGGCCAGTTTTGGCTTAGAGAGACTGTTGATACTTGACTGGTGAGAGGAGATTGAATGCTTCCCATTGAAGGATAACCAGGTCCACTGGGAACAAAAGGCGGAGGGGGAACAGAAAAATTTGGGACCGCTAATCCAGTCTGTTGAAGAGCTGGAAAAAATGGAAAGCCAAAAACTGCAACAGTTATTGTTAAATAATCTCCCCGTAGGAGGAGAATATTCGATGGCACCGGTTGAAGCAAAGGAATGAGATTTATACCTTCGGATTCATCATACTCGATTCTAATAATAATAAATTTTACTTTAATACCTACTCAGCTATCTGAAAGAGGGTAGCAGCAGTTGTATTATTATAGCAGTAGAATCGAATTTTAAATTTATCTGGGTTTGTGGTTCTAAAATGATAATTAATTAACTGTGATGATTTCTCACCCAATAACTCCCTCATCTGAAAGATTACTTTCAACAACTGAGCCGAAGGGAATAATGCGAATTTCGGATATTGAAACTATGCTGGAAAACCGGATAAAATTTAAATGATTCTGAAAAGTTAAAATTAAATTATTTCAAACCTTGCATTGTTCGTTAATGCTAAATGTGTCAAAGAATAATAATAACGGTTCGCCCATTATTGTCAAAATGAGCTGGACAGATAATTGAGGCTGGCTTGTAACCTTTGAAATTACAAGGTCGATTAAGGTTAGCAAATTGTTGAAGATAATTTGAAAGTATGGCTTAGAAACAAAATATGCCTACAAATGTACTAGTGAAACTATAGATAAATACGAATTTTGAAATAAAAGAATTTGCTTTTATTCCACAGCTAACTTTATTTATTTTGAGATAAACCAATACTTATATCTTTGTATTATTGCAAAGATTTTTTAGTTAAATTTGCATTATATAATGATTTTGGAATGAAACAGTCATTGCTTTATTATAAATTTTTTATCAGTTCTATTGTGAGACTACTTTTTATGAAACAATTGGCAACTTGCGAAATACTCAGTTATCAGCCTATCAAATTTTCTGCACTATGGTGATCTATAAATTTCATCTTTTGATAGCTAAGTGATGGATATAATTTGATTCACATGTTCTGTGTCCATTATATCTAATCATGAATCCTATCTCTTTGCAAAACTAGAAACTGAAGCAGGCTCTATATTCAAACACTTTATTGTCATTCCTTAGGAACAATACAGATTTGGAATTATCGTCTATCCACCTACCACATGAATTTTTCTAATTGCCCCCATGTATGAATTAATTTACTAATGCTGTCATTAAAAAACTGGAGAACTGATGAATTTAGAAACAGTAACGTGAACGATTCTAATCTCTTTCATAAATTTTCAGGTTTTATGTCATTACTGATGTGATGTAAAACGATAACGTCTAAAAGATGACTCGATCTTTTCGCTTACTCTGTTATTTCATTTTCGAGATTTTTATTTTTTCATCTTCGTTTTGATACACGATCTTCGTATAAATATATTTATTTGTAGTAATTTTCCAAGGCCCCATATATAATCAATATCAACCTATTAAGAGTTTGTCAAATAAATTCCTAAGTGCTTATTTAAATGTCCTTATAATAGTATGGGTTGATTTATGGGAGCATCATATAAATAATCAATAATATGTGACTGAATTAATTCAAAGTATTCTTTCAATTCCAATGATTCAATTTTATCTCCTTTTAACTCTGATCAATTTCTTATATGAATTAAACGTAGTTAAAATCCAAATTTTCCAGTTTTAACCATGAAATTTTTGTCTATTATATACCAGGATCATGCTTTGAGGCAGTTCTATAGTAGAGGCATCAAATTTCTTAGGGACTATCGCACTGTCAAAACACATAATAGATGAGTGCTTGATAAACGTAATGGAGACAATTCTGTAATGTTATTAAAATTGCCGTGCTCCTTGTCTCTCACACCGGCATTCACATATATTTTCGAATAAAGATCAAAGCTCAATAATAGAGATTCTTTATTTTTTATCAAAGTGTATCTATGGGTGCATCTAAAGAGCACTGCTTTTTGGATATCTTAAGTGACTAAGTCTAACACCAACTTCTTTACATCTACCCAACTCAATAGGTGCCATCTGAAGATGATGTATATTTCTGATTACGGTTGATGTCTAGAATTAAAAGACAAGTAAAGAAAAAATTTCTCTTCGATTTTGACGGATAGTAATTCGTCCCATTTATATCATCACATTTTTAATAATTATTTTCTTCATCGAATCTATTTTCAAATTTTAATAAGATCAAAAATCGTTAATCGTATTAAAAATTCTAGTAAACTATTATCACTTCAATTTAGTAGAAAAGATTACCAAATTTTTTTTCAATTAGAGGCATATCAAGGACTTCCCGCGTGTTACGCTTTACATACTTGGAGACCCTGACGACTCCAGCTTGACGGCATCCTTCTCTCCACCACTTTGATTTTCCCTCTGGACAACGTATTTGATAATTCCTATCCCTCTATGGCAATTTTCGTTAGCTCTTGCTCTTTGTACCGAAATTACCCCACTGATCCCTTCCTCAGCAGGATGCTCACAACGGCAACGGAAGGAGAATTTGATGTAAATGGGGTGGCTTTTCCCTTCCTTTTCTCTTTCATGACAAGATGATTCCATACGTGCGGTTCAGACAACTAGAGAATGGCTTCCAAATATGGGCTATAACCGAGCAAAAAACAATGTGCCAGTATGTGTTTTCTATCCTACTGATGTCGACTCACAAGTCATCGATATCGTAGATAAGGTAACCCAAGACAACTCCGATGACCCCTTAAAAAGTGCCGTCATTAGTCGTCCCTCAGTCTCACGGAAGAACCGTTTCCAACAACGTCTCTCGAGAGCTGAACTAGGAGATTGCACTCCCTCAGCTTTTTCGCCACATGCGATCTCTAGCCGGTGAAACCAAACTGGATGATGCAAATCTAAGACAGCTGTGAGTCAAATGCCCTCTAGTAAACATGGCAGCCATCTTAGCGACAAACATGAACAAATGTAGTCTAGATGAACTGGCTGAAACAACCGATAAAATTGAGGAACTCTGCGAACTTTCACGTGTTTACACAGTAGATAAGTTAGCGTCCAGCCCTGGGACTCCACAACATTCGGACGTCCTTTACCAACTTTTGGAGAAAATGATAGTAGACAGCATTCTCATGCCTGGAGGCGAAACGGCAGCTCATCAAAGCATCACAGTCAAATTTGCTACTACCATCGAGCATACGGAGATGACGCAAGTAAATACAAGCATAGTTTCAAATACCCCATGTTCGACACTGCTCTCTCAGTGAAACTCAAACGCCGTTTATTAAGTGCAACGGCTAATCCTGATCATTTCGCCAGTAGGTTCCTTCAGGTCACCAACAGAAATTCCAAATTTAAATTGTTTGACTACATCCGTTTTAAAGCCCGTGTTATCCGTCGTTCTGAGTGGAGTATTTTATCAAATCCATCGTTCTAATTCCAAAGGCAGCAAACAAAACTAAGACCTCTAAGTATGTCCCAAAATTCTTTACATCAGTTTAGGTATTCGTGTTGAGTTCCCCTGTGTTTTCCTTATTGTTGATATTTAAAAAACCTATTCTTAATGCCGATTTGTTCTCTAATTTTAACTTACTCGTCAATCTCAAGGATTGCTCTTTGCATAACAATCTCATCTCTTTCCGTATTGTCTGTGCTACTGATATCCTTGACTCAATCGTCCTACATGTCCTCCTCCCTACCAGTAACACTTCATCTTGTATCCCAACTGAATTCCCATGTTTTTCATTACCAATCTGAAACTGTAGAACTCAAACACAATGTGTGACACCTTATCACTAATGGACAACCAATGTTCTCCAAACCACGTCGTCTTCACCCCGCCAATTCATTAACCGAAAATAATTTATGCTAGTCGTTCATCCACAACCACCATTCTTCTCAGGGGATATGTGATTTAGACTTCATCTTACAATTCGTCAAAAATATCTGATGCATCAATGGTCATAGTAATGGTGTTGTCAAATCAATGTCCAGTATGGAACTAGATCAAATTCCTAAAGCATCCCTTGAACTTTCAGGAACCAAGAGTCCGATACAGAATTTGAGAAAATCACTTCGAACGCTCACTTCTGATGCCAAAATTCATTGTGACATTTCTATCAGCAATACTGGATCTTTTGTACCACAATCACACCGCCGGAAGATCTCCGATCACTTTCATGAGTCATCTCATCCAAGCTGATTACCACCCGTTCCATCTGGAACACAATTCGACAGGATGTTAGTCTATAGGCTAAATATTACTTCAACTGTCAAGTCAGAGGTTTGCAATTCACTTCTGCTCTTTTTCGACAATTGAGCTATCTCTTCGATTCATCTCACAACTTACCGTCCAGATGTTGGACATTTCCATCGACAGCTGAAATCCGCCAAGTCTTCTAGCTTAGACTGATCTAAACGTCCCTCAGTCATTCTACTTGCATATAAAACACCATTAAAGAAGACTTCGGATGATGTTTTTCAGAACCCTTTTGGTACAATTCAGGCTACCTGACGAAATGATCCTCTTGTCATATGCTGTGCGTTTTAAGCATCACTTTAAATCTTACCATCCTACAATAGACCAGCACAATTCGATAACGTTTTATCAACCTGTCTTTTCGTTTTTGTCCAAATGGTTGTCGTAAGAGAGTCCCTAAAAACTCATCCCGTTCACCCTATTTCTTCTCCTACTGTGTCTCTACTCACTAATAATGTACTTCCTTCCACTACTCCTGCTCAGTCCTCACCTAAAGATACTGTAAACTCGAAAATTTCCCTTCCTGACTGGCTAAATCTGCATAAAAATTAATTATCGAACGCTTTTTCTGTCTTTTAACTACTTACTAACAGTAAAGAGGGGGAGTAATGCGGAGTCCACAGCGCTATTCAATAACATCTGAAAAGTGCAACTCAGCCCACCAATCGCACATTGACTTTCCTGCTCGCCAGACCAACCATGGATATGCGTCATGATGTTACAACCAATCAGCACTTGATATTTTATGGCTGCCAAAAATTACGAAAATAGCCCGTAAACAAATAGTCGCCACTACAGTAAAGTCACTCCTCTCCTATCTTCCTACCTCTTGGGAATAGCCTAACTTAAATATGGAGACATAAACACAAGAGGATCCAACTAGGGGCAAACTGTATCTAACTGAAGCTATTTGGACTTCTCAGAAGATTATCAGGACTATTCAAGGTCAAAATGATTTTAAACAACATTGAGATAACAGAGCTGAGATAACTAAAACTCGAAGATGCTACTTTAAACATTAATTTTTTATAATCACAGCCTTTGTTGTGGGTAAGTGCAAACAAAATTAAAAATGTGCTTGGAAAGAATGAGAAAATGGGGGACTTATGGAATCACCCCAGTTCATTTACGGAGAGTTGCTTTCATGTTCTGGAGTCATCAACATCTCCGTATTCACCCCGACGCATACCCCACTTCCGGAATCTGTCCACCTTGACTGCTGTTGCCTAGAAATGACAGATCTATTTCTTGATGTCTGCGTCTGAACATCGGTGCTAAACCACTGTTCCAATGTGTCCGCGTCACAGATTGTTTGGGTCTGAGTATGGGAGAAATTTTCCGCACTGGGCCAGTAACAATTACCAGAACTGCTGGCATCAAAGTCGGCTAGGTCAAAGGTCGTTTCTACAGCGACAGAGTTGAGTGATTGTCCATCGTGTCGACGCATACTGCGCCATTCATTATTGTAGTTCGATGAACTGACTCCTAAAATTCGAAAAAGTAGTCTTTTGAATAGGATGATGTCTACTGCATGGCTCTCCGTCACCGACGGCCAAACAGCCCACGTATAGATAGACCCAACTAAGTAACAATATTGAGGACACTTGTTTCAACTTGAATTATATTGGAAATGATCACGCTTTACTCAAGAAGAATCAAGCGGTAACTGATAGCGCCCTCTCTCATTTGAATGCTAAGGTTAAAAATTACAGATTGTTAATTAAGTACCGAGTTTGATAGGAGATCTTTAGGATACTGCGAATTTGACGTACAAGGATTGTAACATTTGAAATTTTGCTCGAATTGTAGGATTACAACAATCAGACGCAATTGATAACAAATAGACAAATACACAAGATAAAAACGTCCAGGGTCTATTTAATCATATAAAAAATTATTTTAAATTGAACTTAATACATGCAGAATGCGTAAGGTAACTAAGGGCATTATATGTTTGTAATTTAAACTAACCTGATAATAGTAATGTGTTTTTTATATCAGATCTCATCCCAGATACTACTATAACTCATGAAATGAAAGGACACGCTGCGATAGTGTCTATAGAAACGAAATATATGAATTTAGAAATTGCAAGATTTCTAACAGCTTCCAGATCTTTCGTTTGCAAAGTTAGAAGGGAGCTGAATGGAAACAATGGAGATGAGGAGAGAAGAGAGGAGATTGAGAGAGGAAAAGAAGAGTATTGTCAACGCTCTGCTGACTAGCTCACAGCATATGAGTTTGTGAAGAGAGTGCATGGCATGATGGACGAAAATCCTGGGAAGTCAATGCGCGACATCTTGCCAAAAATTTTAAAGTGTCTGAAGGAATAACAAAACATAAGGAGGAATGTTCTTCATCAACACCTCGGATACAAATCTCATGCGTTCTTCTCAGGCGAGGTTGTCAGTTGATGTGGACAAAAAAAAAACTCGAGAATCATTTAATGCGTACAAAATCACTCTTAAACAGATTGAAGCACACAGAAGAGCAGGAATGTCTGTTTTTTCTCCCACGAAAACAACTTCCACCAGGATGAAGAAATCAATCCAACAAATGATAGGTGACTATGCGCGAGCGGACCCCGCCGAAGTTCCAATCTTTATGCATGCATATGAATTTCCCGCCAACAGTGATGCATTTCGGTGTTATGAAGGGCAGTAGAGAGCACATCATGAATCTTCAATTTTTTTCCACGGGACCTTAGAGTCAATGCAGATTTGGATGTCTCTGTGGAGACTCATCAAACCATTCTTCTTAAGCCGTCTTGAATAGACAGCGTAGCCAATGGAAGACCTTATGTTTTACAGGAAGATTCGGCTCCATCCCATAAAGCTCTCAAAATCCAGAATTATATGGATGGCCAGGAATTTTCATTATCAGATCACATTAAACTTATGGCAGCCTCTTGACTACTCACCAGACCTTAATCCTTTCGATTATTACGAGTGGGGAGGGGGAGGATGTGGTTGAGAAGGAAGTTATCAGGCATTCCCATAACATTAAATCCTCCTCTCTCACGGAAGCAGTAGTCCGAGCAATGGAGGACATCAATAAAGACCACCTGATTTGATCAAAGCTTACAGCCGCTTTCAAATTCTAATTGGGTCGGTGATAGAACCCGAAGGAAAATATATAGAATAAAACGTAGGTTAATGGATGCCATGTTTACTTATTTTATCACGAGAAATTGTAAGTTTCAACCATTAACAGTTTCTTCTTCTGTCTTTCTAAAAGTGCATAAGGTGTCCTCATATGCGCCTTAGGCACCCTTTAGTGTTGCATCTAAAGTAGTAAGGTATAATATGATTCATACAAACCCAAAACCTAATAAATCAAAACATGCTCAAGCAATCGATGAAATACAAAAGAAAGCATAAATTTAAAGAGAATGAAATTGATCATGTGAGAAAACCATTAATTTTATTTCGAGCAGTATCCTATGACAGTAAAAGATTAATCCACAGCATTAAAAACAAAGCAATGTATTGAAAAAACTAGCTATAAAGATTTAAACAATTACATAACTAAGGAAAGTACTTTGTCAATTTTAAATAAGCCCATCTTATTTCGACTTAATTCGGATGGAGCATTTCCATTGTAAATTCCCTTCGAGTATTTGATTTCAGTTAAAATCAGAGATTCTAAAATGTGATTAAAAAATAACTCCCCACATCAAGCGATTATTTTACTAATCAGATGTTTTAGACAAAAAGAGCACGAAAAGAACATATATAACGTGAATTTGTATTTATTGGTTTAATAAGCCAATTAGAAATCCGTAACGTTACCATTGGTCAGACCCCAGAGAGATAGAGAGAAAACCGGGCGAGACAAGTCCAGTAACCAAATCAAACCAGATCTATCAATGTAATTCAAAATTTATTTTCTAAAATAGGATTTCGTTTGGTCAGATTTGAATTAGCTGGAGAAGACTGAAACAATCAATGTCCTAATATGGTGGAATATGATTAGTCAGACAACGACCCGATCGATGAAAAACAATTGATTTCGTCATGCCATGACCTACCATTATCATGGCGTGGAATCAATATTGCCCTTTCTGCGCACAGCAACACATAGTCTTAATAATTCTTAACAGTGTTTACATCGATCTGAGAAGTTCCTTTGAAATTATCCAACACTCGAACAATTGGTTTCCGAACTTTATACTGTTCCAATGAACGGGAGAACTTTTAAGAGAATTATCTTTCAATAGTCCCGTATTCTATCAGATGGTACAATAATCAAATCAGTTAAAGCAGATCTCAATTTTTTCCAACAACGAAGGGTTAACATTATCGAGGCATAATAAATTGGAAAATACGAATATAATGTATATTAGCATATTTCACACACTTCGAAAGACCAAAAATCGCTTTATTTAAAAGTTCTATACATATAAAATTTAATTATCCTAAGTTCAAAAAAACATTGAATGCGGGTCATAAACAAATCGTGCAACTTTCTAACCAGAAGCATAGTAGTAGAGAAATTCACAACTTGGGTTGTGAAAATCGACAGTAAAGTTAACTTGAAATAGAGAAATCACAAATTAAAAAGTTCAAATTTTGTGAGTGCAAGTCCCCTTAAGGAAGAAAGAGTGCAAAAAATATCAGAAGGGAATTAAAAGTGAACTACGACTATTTTCAAACGAATGAATAACATTGCAAATAAACAAAGGTGTTTAGGAATTTGAGGAAGTTTTCGCGCAAAAATTGCATCCCGTATAAATCAGATGACAAATTCTAAACATTACTAAGCCAACCGTACCTCCATTATATTATGTAAATGCAATCGTCCAAAAGTGATGATACGTATACGAGGTTGAAAGGATGTGAAATATGAAGTCTCAACGGCCAAAATTTCCATTTGCAATGCTTTGATAAGAAATTTTTCAACCACAGCTTTTACAAAAATTGAGAACAAGAACAGCCTACGGGCACGCAGCTCTCCCAAGCTGCAGCTAACTCATCAAAATTCAAGGTGTAGATTGTGTTCAAGATATCAAAAAAAGGTGATGATAGATAAATGTGTTTCTAGCACTTTTGCCAAGCAAAACAAATTCCATTAGCAAAATCGAAATTCACATTTAAAACTAGAAAAACAAAATCCTAGTTTAAATCCCATAGAAAAGATCGGAATGGCAAAGTTAGCTCGAGTGGAACTCAATACTTATCCTACATTCAGAACGTTATAACTGCGCACTAGCACAAAAGAATGAAAAAAAATTAGCACAACGGGTTTTAATTTTAAGATCTTCCAATTTTGTAAAAATTATATTATAATCTTTTTAAAATTACGACTACCTCGGCTTTGCTATACTAAGATCGTATAAGACCATTTTGCTCCCTCAACATTTTAAAAAAACGATGAATTAGTGACAAGATCGGCCTTCAAAATTAAACACTCGGTTAATAGGAACTGGATATCGTGGACAAGAATTTGGAAAACAGATCATGAAATTTGGAACGTGAACTACTTATAAAAGCAATTGTTCTACGACACGAATCCAAAAATCTATCACAATAAGATTCTTGATATTTGACTTCGCCCTCAAGATCTTCTTCATCTTTTTCCCTTATTTACTGAACTGACTGTTAACTGATTTCAGTTGCTTTCCCTCAATGGATACTATTCAATTTCTACCTTTCTGTGGGTGGTAATATAACCTGAAATAAGAACAAGAACGCGATTTTAATGAGTACGCATAGTCTTAGTGATCAAAATGACCCACGGCGATTTAAGCTTATTAACTCTGTGAGGAATTATAAGGGATACTATTGGTATATTATTCTGCTATGAACCTAAACCGAATATTTTCAATGCGTCTGAGCGAAGTTCACACACCTCATCCCTTTGCATTGATTCCCGTGCATTGATTCACTGACTTGGTATTCCTGGGATTGCAATCTCGCCGCAGATGCAGTTATAGAATAACCATTTAGTGATTTAAAGTCTAATTTATTGCGGACTTAATCACACATTGCGCCCAGCTTGTCCACATATAGTAATATCAATTTCATTACACGTCTCATAAGATTAATGTGCTGATCCATACACTTCATTGTCACATTTCAGCACATAAAATTCCACTAGAGCATTACGTTGTGTTAACATTCATCAAATTACGTGTGAAATTACATTTCTATGTTCGTTGTTGAATAATCTAAGGGCACATTCACATTATTGGCCATAGTGATTTCATTTTATTCTCTACGTAGAAATGCATGACGTGCATAAATGTCTGTGCCTTCCTGTGTATGTGAAGTGCCAACATTAAATCCCTGCGTGTACCTTTATACCTTCTTTCCGACAGTACTGTTAGTTACTGCCCGCGTTGTCTTATTCAATACATCCTTCATGTTATTCATCTCCCTGGAATTGTATTCCATTGCTTGGGTGCAGTGTTAATTCCAATACTTCTACTAGTGAAGTTGTTAGCCCGTAAAATTTAAAATGCTACATTTGAGGTCACGATTCAATCTCTGAAATACTTCAAAATACACGAATAAGAGAATTTACTTCCTTAATAATGGAACTACCATTTGCGCTGTAGATATTCTACCTTCTTTCTTTTGGATCTGAACTACCGTAGCCCAAGTATAACTACAAATTAGAGAGCGCCTAAAAAAATATAAGTGCTGACGTAGATTTGTGTTATCAGCATACATACTCAGACTAAGAAATTATGAAATTCAGAACGACGAGAACTCAAAGATGGGGTCACCAATCTATCCAGAAACTAGAGCGTGTGTGTAGAATATGGTCGAAAATAACCAGAAAAGAGAGTGATGGTGAGTTGCATATAATTTGCATACAATTGCGTAGGCCATTCAGTATACAAAATGACATCTAAGCACTTATTTACAAGCATCCTGTTAACGAGCTTGAATGCTACTTCCATCTTCTCCAAATCTGAGCTTTACTTCCGAAGGATATACTTCCCACAAGTGCTTCAAAGGTTCTACCGGATGGGAAATTTTTTGAACAGTTGTTTTAACCAGCAGATGTCTATCAACACAGAGCGATTAGAAATGACTGATTGGCAATAAGATCTCCGAGATAGTGTCCACAGATGGTCCCGCTGTGTGTTTGCGTGTTTGCACATAGATACCTAAACAAGTGTCTATCATCACGCCGAGACTCCGACGACGAGACATGACTGACATCTAACAAAGAAATGTTTTGTATATAAGTCTAATTTACTAATTAATATATTGGGGTGACTTGCTGCCACCTCCGAATTGATCTGGCAACATGAGTGATTTCATTTATTCCATCTATTAGACCGATGTGACCCTATCTACATAACATTATTACAAAATTGCATACGAATATGTTTGAACTCCGTTAACTACTTCAGCTATTCATTATTCCAAAACATAAAAACACTTTTATCTAACTGAACTGACATCAGAATCCCAAAATAAACTCCCAAATATAGCATTCTCTTAGTTTAATTGGAATTTACTAAACACTATAAAATGAAAATTTATCACCATAGCAGATAACAACTCCCAACCCAACAAAACGGTTTTTAACTGTCCTCTTATTTCCGAGTCAAATAAGAACATATCGCAAAAGTTGTCCTAGTTCAAAAATAACGACAGACTTTAATACATTGACGAATTTAGAGAACTTACCACCGTATTCACTATAGCAACTAGTCGAATTGCCATTTCCAGAATGAAGATAGAGTGCAGAATTTGCATCAGTTGCAGCGGCGACGTTTGTAGTCGGAATCACGGGTGTCTGCTGGAAGGCATGTTGCTGAAGATGATGAGGATGTCCACCATGATAGGTGGTCATTGTGCCATTGGAGTTCACCTCCGGGTACTGCAGTTCAATGGAATGGCCGGGAGACATATAGGTACTTGTATGGGATATATCTGGAAGAACTGCGAAAAGGGATAAAAAGAGAGAAATTAATTATGAAATAGATTCTGTTTTGCTGATTATTCTGCCTTTTGGACGTTTAGAGTATCTAGCTCTAATGATTGCTTTAAAATTCTCTACAAATCTTACCATTTCCGACTGTTAACTGTTAAATTTAAAAAAGGATTAATTCGTATGCAGGAAGAATTAAAATAACAACTACCTGTTAATTATTCATAAAATTTACATTTTTATTAAAATACGGTAAATTACATGGTCGCTGTCTGGCAGAATTTTGAGTAAATAACTGGAATTTGCTTAATTTCGTGTTATTATTGAAATCGAGGGATTTGTGACAATTTTAAAGGCTAATAAGGCCCTAACATGCTTACATGATTAGTTTCATTCACAAAAATGCCATAAAAAGCCAAGTACTTTAAATCTTTCATTTCCGTCCTAAATGGTCCACTCTTTTTCCCTTCAGCTAATCCCATTTTCACCAACTCCTCATTACTCTGAGCCCATCAACTTCTTCGTTTGATTAGCATTTCTATATCTACTCTGTCCATATCCTTAGATCAACTCTCTAAAGGATGTTGCTAGAGGGGAAGCCTAAGGTGTGTAAAGTAGACGTTATCTTATCTCCAAGGCAGTTTATTTATTTAACTTTTAATAATATTTTTGAGAATCAGTGCACCAGATTGACAGATAGCAATAGGAAATTTGCATAAATGAATGAAATCACCAATAAGATATTATTTGAAAACAGAATAAGAAAATAAATGGGGTAAGTTAGCAAAACTGTGTGAAATAGGAAGTGAAACATTTAGCAGTGCAAAGGCTTCACTTGGTGTTGAAAAAGTATTAATTTGGCTACGAGAACTTCTTTTGCATTTCAATGGTTTTGAATCACATGTGTTGCCATCAGAAGAAAAACGTTTTGAAATGGCATGGCTAACCATTAAATTAAATCAGCTAATCAAATTCCGGATATCGTGGAAGTTAATTCACCCAAGAAGTCAGAGGACAAATTCAAAAATTCAAAACTGATAACATTTGATCAAGAAGCAATGAACTATGCTCCTTAAGTAGAAAATGTAAAACTTAAACTCAAAGAACCAAATAAGGTAAAATGCTTTAGTATTCTAACTTTACTCTCAGCTTCGACTCGATCTGTCCCCATTTGTCCCAATAATTAGAAATTGTAATAGATTATATTTTTAAATATAAACTCACAAGTGGAGGATTGAGGTGAATTTCCAACAGACATCTGAGGTGGTGATGTCACAGTAAAGGAATCCCTGGTCATTTGTACTTGATGTTGTTGGTTGTTATAGTAACAGAAGTTTGTCTGTTGAGCCACCGGTATGGGGAAAGGTGGACAGACATAGTCTGGTGGAACATTAACCTCTGTCTGAGTGTGAGCATGTGAGAGACGCATTGTTGCAGTACCGACGTCCACAAGGGGAACAAATCCCTGTTCTTCCCCCGTTACCACATTCACACTTTCTGGTTGAGCGTACTCAGCGGACTGAGTAGTCTGAAATAAATAAGAGCAGATAAGTAAAACAGATAATAACCATGTACCGATGAGTTCGAAGACTAGCAAAACCAATTCATTAATACCGACCAACTTTCATTCTGTTCTGTACTATTATCCCTTCCTGCCTCCTGTCTTGCAATTGAGAAGGGTTGTAATTACGCCTCTACAAAATAGTCCCTCTAACTATATACCAGTAACGAAATACTTTTAAACTACCATGTGAGGTCAACTTACATCTAGCGCATACTGCAGATTATTGAACTGGATGGAGGGTTGAACGGGCGCGCCCATGTTGGTATAACTCCCGGAACCAGTTGATACCAGAGGAGGTAGAACAGTGAGATTTGAGCCCAGCTGAGAGATGACTTCTCCAATTAAAGAGGCAGCCGCATTTGTGTAGGAGGCGGAACTGTTCTGGTTTTGTTCAGTAGCAGAAGTAGCACTAGATGAAACCCCCAAGGGGAGAATTAGAAGGGGAAGGATAGCGACTCTAGTAGGAAAGTTTGAAGATATGTTGAGGATATCTGAGGAAGATGAGGTAGATGGTACAGGAACTTGCGGAGATCCTATCTCGACACTGAGAGGGGTATTTTGTTGTGGCGAATTTCTCAACTCAGAAGATCTAGAAGTAGACAACAAGATTCAAAATAATCAAATGACTTTTAATAGATAGACTATAAACGGTGAACGAATCTTAAAGCTTAAGTAGGAACTTGGAATAATGAATAAGGATATATGCATCTTAACAAAACAAAGGTTCGTACAATTCCCAGGGGGTACTAAGAAATGAAAATTCCAAGGAATGAACTGATAATGTCAACATCAAAAGCCGGATTTAACGACAATTAAATTCACTTAGTTCATATTGTAAAATCATAAAAAGTGATAAAATACTCCGAGACGAAAGCGCTAATTAAGATTTAAACATCAATGCAAATGAAGTCATCAATTAGATGGACGAATAGGAGTCAATTTACAATAAAAACATAAATATGAAATTCGCTATGATAGGGACGAAAAATGTATACAATTTAAAAAGTTTTATCACATAACCATGCTATAAGAGTACCTAATCTAAGATTAAGCTTGAAACAAAAGAAGTACTCACTGAGTAACAAAACCTAACAGAGTAGAAGAAATAGTACGAAGACCCACCGAGTTCTAACATCATGCCCAGAGCGTCGAGCGTGTTGATAGAGAAACTTCTTGGCTTTATACTTCCGTCCACAAATTGGACATTCAAAATTAGTTCCACAAGTTTTGGAATGGTAAGTTTGAGCACTAGGTGTTGAAAATCGCTGAGAACATATTGCGCATTGGAATGTCTTCTTCATATGAACCAGCTGATAATGCTGGAAAGAAGAAAGTTAATTACAAAGAAATAATTAAGTGATTAAAAAGTTAGGAAAACTATAATTACCTGCTTCAAATGCCAGAATTTTGAGAAACCAGTTCCGGAAGCTTTGGTATATTTGCAATTAGGCACAGGACAATGAAAGACATCCGATATATCAGTTTTCTTGCGCAAAAGAAAAGCAACGTCTTTGACATCCTATTAACAGATAAGTAAGTAAAATAGAAATGTACATTAACGAGACCGTGAGTTTTAATATAGTGGGCTCGAAGATTGGATTGTGTTTTAACTTGAAGACCACAAATATCACAGTTGTAGAATGCGGATGGGAGAGTTTGGAGTTCTTCCAATGGTGGAGTGATATGACGGACTTTTGGACTTTCTACAGTTGTAGAAACTGTAGTATCGACTCGTGACATAATTAGGTCACTACTATAGAAAGATCAAATATTTAGCGATCACATAAGGTCAGACAAATTTTTAGCAGTTAAATATGAATTTTATAAGAGATATAGCCATAAATTTGCCGGCATCAAAGGAAATGTGTTTAAAAGGGAAAAAGTAAATATGAGAAATGCAAATTCGAAATAATATAATTTGAGTTAAGGCTAATGCAGTCAATCTCACTGTTCAATGTCATGAGTCGTCCTTGGATAGCATACATAAATCTTACGAGAAGTGTATGTAATTTAGGCGACATCTATTGGCTACTAATACGTTTCAAATAATAATATTTAGAAGAATTTTTTTCTATTAGATTTTATTTGTTTATTTATTAACAAATATTTAACTGACATAATATTCTTGAACCAATATCCGGTCTAGGTAAATGTGCTTGATGTCTTCTGCTCATTTGCGTTTACTCATGTGTTAGCGTAATTTACGTGAGATTTGTTTTTTTATTCTTATGTATATTCCTTTATCTATGTCCACATTTCTAAATGTTAAATAATTTTTACTATCTGCTACAAATTTATTTCAGGCCTAGAGATGACCAACGACAGTAATATATGTGATACTATTGATAGGGATTCATTTAGTGAGAAATTACACGATTTCGAGGTATTACTTTATAAGTAAGTTCATATTTTAACCGACTATATTTCAGAAAAATGTCAATAGGACAGAATGCCGAGTTAAAGAAGCAGCTTACCTCTTTGTCTTTGTCAATGGATTTTGAACGTTCCCTCGAAATATTAGATATCCTCCTCAAAGAAACTATAACAGGTTTAAATTATCCTATTTTATGTAAGTATATTATTTTTTAGATTCTTCGTATCCAATTGAACTCATTGATACTTTTCTGCGTTATGTTGCACAATTAAAATGCGATGAAAAAGCAAACGTATTAGAAATGCTTTACGCTCGTTTGGCAACCTTTACCGACACAAATATTGACGTATGTTCTAAAATCTTTCTTTAACTTGCTCATTTAGTCACATTTATTTCTGGTTTTTGATGTTCTTGCAACGGCTTTGAAAATGCATTGTCCATTCCGATTTGTAAACTCAGACGGAATTGGCAGGTTTATCGATTCAGCTCTCGGTTGCCTGCAAAGCAAAAGTGAGTTCCTTTCTTCCACTTATTTTTAATTTGTTTTCGACCGATTATAAAGTACTGATATGAGATTCAGGTTAGTAAATATTTTTCAGGTTGATTTCATGTTAAATCATTGGAAAACGCATATGCTTTTCTCTAATACATCCTGATGTAAGCTTTCATTGGCATTGAATATCCGCTTAATAACATCGAATTTTTGTCAGTAAACTATTAATGCTCTCTTTTGCCACAATTTTTTCTGCCGAAGCGATTATTCTGTTAGGTATTTGCGAGAAATGGAACATAGCGATTAGACTTTATTACATTTTCCTAATTGAAGAAATAAAGGAATTTATTCTTACGATCAGTTTCCACGATTTAAAGTCATCAAATATCTTTTCTTCAATTGTTATGTCCACTATCACTAGCCTTCAGGTATAAGTTAAAATTGTTCTTTATGTGGTTACATTGCTTTAATACCTTTGTATATCCCAGTGGTTTAACTGCACGGTTTTGTCTTCTCTTCAGCTATACCTACCTCATCTTCACACATGCTGTCAGTCCTGGATTTCATACTCGCTCTATGCAAATCCTCTTGTAATTCTTTCACTTGGATGACACAAATAACCCCTAGGAGACCTGATGGTTTACCACTTCGTCTCCTGCTTCTCGTCATTGAGATTGAGTTAAAACTCCGACTGCCGTCTAACCTTGAAGGATATCTACGAGTGAGTAATACCTCTTATGGCTTATGGGCAATTATTATCCATCGTTATGTCTTTTTTAGGCATTCATCTATTTTTTTTCTTCCTGTAGGTTAAAGCGGATGATGAGAAAATGCTGCACACTTGTTTGGAGCTGCTCTCGCTACTTATTTCCGAAATCAGCGTCTCGCGTGATGATCTGACTGATGATGTGAGTTTTACCGTTTATGTCATTTTTTCCTATCTCTTATCTGTCTTATCTAATTTATCTGGATTGCTGGACTAAATATGTAATATGTGAATGATCTACTTATTTTATTATGAGTAGTATATTTGAAATGTCATTGTTTCCAGATACGAAACAATCGTTTTCCCATTATTTTGACATCATCTTAAAGACTATTTGCAATCAGTAAATGTTTTTTCCCTCTTCTATAATGCTACCGCATTTAAATAGGATTTCTATTGACTTTGATAATTGTTCAATTAAGGACGAAAAGATTGTATTTGTCTTGAGAATCTATGTATTTATTTACAGAGTGAAATATCTAGCTTTTAGGAAATCATTTAATGAATCAATAATGAAGTCGAAATCATTCAATGCATTAAATCCCAAAGCAGATGTTTGATAATAAAATTGGCACCATGACTCAGCCTCCATAGGGTTAAGTGCCTTGTTTGAGGCATCGGTAAAATATCTTTACCTATGCTTTGCAGTGTACTGCATTTTAATTACAAGCAAATATTATTTCTATAAAATATGCAATCTTATTCTCTTTCTTCTTTAGATGAATGATGGGGTTATTGGATCAATGTCCGATGAAGCTCTAACCATCATAATGAACCAATTGATCGAAATAGGCGACCTCATGGTGATCTCCTTGGCTCCCGATCAAGATCTTCCTTCTCTTACTGATGCTCAAGCACTGTCTTCATCATCGACAAATTTTCAGGTACCATCTCTCCTTTTACGTACCCTCAGTGTCTATCTGCAATGGATACTTTCCAGTTACAAAGATCAATTCTTAACTACTACTGATGGAGAAATAAGTAGTTCTGCTCTTTTCGATCATACGCTTTTCCAACCTCTCCCACCAGAGACCAAAGAATACCAGTCTTTGGTGAAGACTTTTGAGGTGAAGGTTTGGGAGCCTCTCAAACCGCTTATGGGCTCCGTCATGTAAGTTGTCCTCTAAAGTAAAGGTATTACAGATTTGGTTTTAAACATATTACTGACAAAGTATCTCTTGCCTCGTTTTAAAACTGTTAATCAGCCAAATTAATGCATATATTTCATGATTTCCCACCTTAAAAACAAGACGTGGGAAATTTTGGTTTTCTATCTTGTGAAGCTTGGATTCTTCTTCAGCCTGAGCGTGTTTCCTCATAGTATTCGTTGTATTCTTTACCTAATATAAATGTTGGATATTTGAATTAAGTTGAGACCTCGAGTAGAAAATTGCACTGCGCGCTCATGTGTAAAATTGTACCACCCATGGGTATAACTGTTGTTTAGGGTTAGTAGTAAGAGAATTTTGTTCATTTTTGCCGAATTTTTTGATAGAACGATATCCTCAATCAGCAGATTGGTTTTAAATGACACTTGTCCAGATCAGGAAGGAGAAATAAGATAAACGTGTAGTCACTCGGAGATGTTTTCTTAATTTAAGAAAGACTATTTATAGAAATAATTGGCGTTTAAAAATCTACTCCTTTATCTGGATCGGTGAGGATTTTGTCTGAATGTCCGAGCCATTATTTTGGCTGATAGCCATTTTGGAGACCACCTGGGAAGTAAGGTGGTCTTCACGCAACATCATATAGACTCTATAGCCTTGAGTCATTTTGTCAGCGTCTTGTTACCTAGAAATGACTGAGCTGTTGCGCCTCAGAAATCAGATAGAAATGGGAAGAGACTATTGTGTTAACAGCGAAGTAGGTACCTGTTCCATCGCTGGTTGACCGAAATATGTCTAAGTTGAAGGGTGCGTCATAGATTGAAGGAGATCTATCAGCAGCTTAAAGTAATATCGAACAATGAGTATGCCACAAAATTGCTTGATCGCTTTTGTTAATATGCAAGCGCTTAACTAATTAATTCACTACAGTATTTCATCAGATGATCTGATTGTCAGCTATATAAGTATTTGTTTTTTTTAGACCTATGGTATTCAGTCCACCAATAGAGGATGGTCCTAGCACTCAATTGCTAGGGCTTTGTCGCAAATTCATTCTTCGTCTCGCTCGTCTCTTTCCATCGGTTGTATTAACAAGTTTCAATGGAAAATTCTATGAAAATTTGCTCGCTAAATGTTCAACTGAAGAGGAAGGTGCTCTAAAGGTAATGTATCTGATAATACTGCCAAATTAATTATCTTCTTGCCATTATATGCAAGTAAGGTTATACACTCAGAAAGAGAATATATGAAATTAATCGAAGAAGGGAGCATTACAATAAATGTATAACCATACACGCGTTATTATCGGCTGCTAAAATATTGATTTATGTCTCACGATACCTAACTCTTTCGAATTAACGAACTTCGATTTGCGTAATTATAACTCTTCTAATTGTGATTGAACAGAAATTGGTTAGGGAGATTGACCATTTCTCACTTTAGCTCTCAGTTCATCAAAATTGTATGTTGATCAAATGTATGCTGTAGATCAATGTGGGTAATATTAATGACCGGTAATAATTCCCGGGTTCAATTAGGGAAGAGTTAGCACCTATCTTGGGTAGAAGGGCAGCATTATAGAAGTGTTGAAAAAACTCAAGTCCTGCTACCCTTTTTATTAGTCTTACTTAATACATACTTAAAATTGTAGTTGACAATTTTACTCTCTGAGCGTGTATCGCGAACATTGAACTTGTGATATCTAACGTCGCAGATGAGTACATTAACCACTACTCTACAGCGCACAGGAGTATTATTTTGCTTATATCAAGTTTATGGTCGTATAGTTTGATATTTGCTTTTAAAATAGTTAAAATAATAATAGTTTATAATTTCTTTAGAGTCCCTCCGGCTTGTCCTTCCTAACAGATGTATCTGCTCTTCTGGATATTACAATGTCTCTTTCCTCTTTGGAATCCTCATCGGGCGACTTCAGTGATGTTTGTATCGGTGTTGTTGGTCGACTTTTTTCACTCCTTAGTCGGTCGAACTGGGGATCATCCGTGTTGAAAATTCTTGTCCTTAAAGACAACCCGGATGAAGGTTTATGTGAAGAATGTATAAATATTAAGAGGATCCAATTGCTGGAGCGTTTCTCTGATGCTCTGGCTCTTCTTCGCTTTTTAGTTGTGAATCTTTGGCAAGAGGAGATGGCTTTTTGTCTTCGAATTGCTGAATTGACCACTCCGGGTAAGTGCTTTCACATAATATATTATGTTGAATCCATTGCATCAATGTTGGGCTGTTAATTTAATATTTGCTGGAGGGGTGGGGTAGTGTAATTTGATGATTTTGTAAAAAAAATATTGACTCCTCTGAAGCTCGAGTTGTGATTTTTCTTTTTTTAATCCTAATCTCCTTTTTGCAAATGCATTATCTGGGCTAGATTGCATCATTTAGCCAATCATTCCTACTCTCAAATATTATCTTTTTTTTCTTAATGTTGAGATTTAAGGTCTTAACGTGAACATTGCGAATGCGTAAACATATTTCAAGTTTTTTTCGGATCCTTTTTGAAATTCTAAGCATTTAGGATATCCACAGAAATTTCTAATTAGTTGAGTCATTTGATCTGTCTTATGTTGATGCATTGTTTGAGCATAATTGAGTATATCTGTTTTATTCAAACCCATGCCAATGTAAGGGGTTTTATCAGCACGTTTTCTAAGAAGAAAATATTGAATCACCAATTAGGATTTACTGAGCCATGCATTTTCTCTAAAATTATTGTCAAGGGCCACTCAAATCAATAAACATTATATGTGGTTTTATGACTAATGTCGTTGGCAGAAAAACTGTGTGATATATATTTTTTTTTTATTTATATGTATATATTGTCACCCATTTATCTGTGTTCGAGTGTGCCCAGATAACCTTTCTCATAGAAAGTTGTGAACTGCACTAACCGGCTTAATGCCGCACTTTTAAGCCTAAAGGTATGAGAATTCTCTTAATCGTGAGAACATCGAAATCTGAATATCGGGTTTTGAAACTTCCTAGTCCTAAAATTCATTTAATCTTACTATCAGAAATTTTAATCCTTCTCACCTCATCATATGATATTTACCATTTCGTTCAATAAACGGTGATGCGATTCGGAATTTGTGAGTATGGTACTCATCGGCATACATCTAGTGAAGAAAATGACCAACCGCATGTACTAACACAGATTTAGTGAGGGGAAGCGAAGCGCAGTTTTTTATTTAGTGATCCCATGGTGTTGCGTTTCTGTCGAAAGTGACCCCTTCTTTTTAATATGACCCAGCTTCACATTATAGAAATAGGTCAGGTAGGACTATCGAAGTTGTTTGAGATTTTCATCCCAGTTTCAAGCGTTTGACTCATGCCCGGCGATTTCTAGTTGATGATATGGAACTAGTGATGCGCTGCTATCTGATGTTATTTTCGACATTTATGACTGTTTGTTTGCCTACATTGCTGATTATAACAATTTTTAATTTGTTCTTTGTTTTGTATTTTCATAGATGGGATTGGAGAGAAGAGAGAATCGGATCCGGAAAAGTGGCTTGCTAGTGCATTTATGACTTGTCTTCAACGTTTGACAAAATTGAAACCAGAGAGCCTGCTGGACTTGAAGCTATCAAATCAACAGCATCCTGCACTTCGAGGGTTCTATACTTCTTATACACTTCGCCAATCGGCTGAGGCCCTCTTTCAATGTTAGTTTTACATTCTGAGCTTAGTTTAACTTGTTAGTATCATATGTTAATGAGAGTTAGTCCTATGACCATTGGTTCTGGTGACCGTCTACGTTTTAATAAGAAGGCGAGGTGTAATGTTTGATAATGAATGCCATCTCACAAATTACAAAAAGTTGGAACTTATGATTACGTCTAGGATTGTTTGAGAATAATCAGTAATCCGATGATAGTCAGTATCTTGAGCATTGCTCGTGTTTGTTATGCTCTCTTCAACTTCGTTAAGTCATCTATAGATTGGGAAAATTGCATACCACATCCAGACATCTAGTTTCTGGACATATATTGCCCTTCTTGGGATATGATTTCCCATTTATTTGTCTACCTATGCAAAGATATCACAAAATATTTTAAATATGATGTAGACTTGACGTGCTTTTGCATCTTCTTAGGCTGGTTTTGGACCTGAACTCAGTAGATGATTCACTTTCTAAATCTTTTTTTACTTTAATGCAGTTGATCTGTAAATCGCAGTTATTTTTAAGGACAGTCCTGTTTAGATTAATAATATACGAAAAAGTAATGTCAATTGAACTTAAAAGCATACATGTAATCAGTACCCTTTGAGGTAGCTTTTACCTATTCCGAAAATGCTAGATTAATGTTAACCCTATTAATTTCGGATAAAATTTGTTTTTTTTATCAAGTATTTTGCAAAATTTAGCGCCAAAATTCAAGTTATTGGGCTTTAAAATAGGCGTCTGTTTTGTTGTCATTTCCATAGTAGGCAACCCTGGCCCCAACACGGTGAAGCTTTTTGACTATCTTTTTAGTGTTTTTGGCACACATCTGCATGGTTATAGAAGTTAGTTTTTGCTCTGATTCCCCACCCCCCTAATGGTGCATGAAGAATATTTTGTCCTCTGTAGTAATATTAATCAAATTATTGCAATATTATTTTGTATAAATAAAAAGCGTTTTGGTCAGGGCATTGTTTATTTTTCGACCTTTTCACTTTTTTAGGTTGTCACAGCAGTCGAGACTCGGAATTTTGTAAGCATCTAATGAGAAAACAGGAGTTCAAGCAATTGGCAACCAAAATCTGTTTGGATTATTAAACTCTCCTCATGTTGTATTAAATGTAATTGTTGTATAATCAGTTTTAATTAATCAGAAATGTATTTGCTCTATATTTGGCCGGGTTAATTTGCATGGGCTGTGTGTAGTATTCCAGCAGATTTTGTGACTGTGTAAAAGTCAGTCATGTCAGTTATATTTTGAATCGGGTATAACACCAAAGATTTGAATGGCATTCGAGTATGAAATAACATTAATTCATTGAGTGAGTATGTATGGTTCTAGTATTACGTGAGAGGCTCTAATATGCAAGTCATCATCGCAAGGCCGAAAACTTGCTAAACCGTTCTTTCTTCTAGGCTTTACGGACTGTATTACAAAATATCTCTATTAGTCTCTAAACTAGTGAGCTATCTAAAAAAAGACTGTTGCAGAGTAAATTCGAATCACAAGAGTTAGAAAATGTGTAAAAAATTGACAACTTAAAGACTCAGAAGCGAATTTGGAAGATTACCAAGATCGATAGAGAACTGAGAAAGCAGTTCTTGGAAAGAAAACCATAAAAATGGGAATTTGAAAGGTGGAGTTAGTCTATAATCCGATCGGGACTAAGTAAGCATGACTGCATGAACAGTTAATTGAACAAAGAGACCCAATCAAGAATTTACTCATTACTGTAAATTTCAGTTTTGTTTGATGTCATTTTAAATCTCATTATTTTAATAAACAACCGTTTAATATCACAAGACTTTTGGATCCCCATTCGAGAAATCTTGCCCTCGTCTTTGATGTGTTAATAACTACTGCTTGACTTGATACGAAATTTATAGGAAAAATTATACGACTGGTTTTTGATTGTCTCCTATTAGAATAATGTGGACTTTTCACAAGCAGTGGAAATAAATAATGCATTGACTGCTTAAACGCTCTCCTCTAGACTTTTTGCTCTTGCAAAATAAACTGACAGCGGGTGTATCCATAAAAAGCTAAGCTGCAGACATCACAAAGACGTTTTTGCATAACATTAAGTAGTCTTGTCTGCTAACTGAATTTATTAAGACGTGAACTTATTAAGGCAACATCCTCACTACGTAGTCGCTACCTAAACCTGTGACAGATTAGTCATTATTGACAACACCCACTCAATTGGCTCATATTTAACTCATTGGCTAACCCCAATGTTGATCGTTTCCCTCTACGAGCTGTGGTAAACAATCTCGAAGACACAGTCCCAATCTTCTCTCTGCTAAATGAGCATATTCAGTCTCTCTTTCGACGTCTTGTGGCTTGTAATTCAGCGGTCCCTAGGTGGTCTCTAGCTACCTAGTTAGTAGTTCAATATTATACACGTCCCAGATGGCATTAGTATTCAATTAACACATTAGATAACAAATACTAAGCAATTTTTATGTTATTTGTTTGTCTAAACACCTTTTCATAAATGTATAAGATTATAGCATGCGTTGATTTATTAAATGAAAGAAGCTGTAAAGGAGGAAGTACTCTGTGAATCCTGATGGCAACAGTATTGATGGTGAATTATAAGTACAAAAGTTAGCATGCTTCATCCAAACATTGAAGTTCGATAATGGGTATCAGGTCAAAGGTCGTCAGCTTTTTTTTATCTGTACAAGATTCAGTTTCACAAATATCCGAATTCGTCTTTAGCACGGTGGCAAAACGAAGGGTAGAAATGCCGGAAGATCTGTTCTCCTGGGTTTTAATTTCACCAGATTCCGATTTCATAGAATCGTTGGTAAATACTTCATCAGCATCAGTGCTACTACTGTCTACTGATTCGCGATTGTGTCTGCAAAAATCGATGATATCGTTTTATAAAGTTGCATTTATAGTAATAAACTTAGGTGATAATTTACCCATACTGTTTTTTCCCATTATTATTGTCGGAAATCGAACTAGTATTAGTCGTCTCATGGGGATTTGGACTTTCGGACATATCTCCTGTCTTGGGTATGGTGTTTTGTGCTACGTTGTCTCTCCCAAAGGAAGATGAAGAACTGTTTGATATTGAAATAGAAGAGAGAGTTGGATTAGTCTCGTCGTCCAGATTAGTTGTAGTTGAGGAATTTGTGAATCGATAGCCGTCACTACGACGTTGGCGGAAGTGTTGCTGATGGGAGCTTGACATGGGTCTCCTTCGACTATCTTCAATTCGTGAAGCTGAGCGGTTGACTAGCCAACGGGGTTGATTTGTAGTCGGAGTCATTGGAGAGTGTATTCTTGGACGGTTCGGAGATATGTTTATGGGCGTATCCTCAGGTTGAGTATTTACACCACTATCACTGTCTGATTTAGCTATCAGCAATTTAGTCGGACGAGGAATAACATTCTGTGTTCGAGACATACTGCTATTACTGCTACTTGTTGAATCCCGGGTATGTGATTGCATCTGATTGTACCGACTGAAAAGAAAATAATGCTTCCTATACAAAGTCTGGTATGTGAATATTAGTCGGTTGCGAAAAGACTTTACTCTTTCCAACCGGAAAGGTTATGATGGTTATTTGCCCCAAATATTTGAATGTTGGTGAATCATATCACCATGTTTTTTGTGCTATTGTTCCCATCTTACACTAACTTTTGTATTCCAATAATTCCAAGCATGGGAAAATATTAACGCTTCAAATTCAGGAATACATCTTTTACTTCTTCGTTGCGTTATGGTGCGTTTTTTTTCTTCAGTGTATGGTTAGAGAAGTTGTAATATTTAATCGCCATTAAGATTCTAATGCATACAATTGTTGACTCTTTTGCCACATGACTTTTGTTGATTGGTCATCTTGGTAACAAAGAACACAAAATCAGTCAACTCTCACAGCGTGTTGTAATTCGGCCTCTGTAATAGGATCTCGTATCCACCCGCTCAGTGCTGATGTTTGTTTCCCTTCCTTCCACTTTCCCGTTTTTCTACCTATTCAATCCTTTTTCTCCTCACAGTTCTTTACGATTATCTGATATATATGCGATCCTCTCAGGGAAAGGCTGTCGTACCCAATCAGCCTTTAAGAAAACCATTAGTTCTATGAGGTAACATTTAGCTTAATTTGGTTGATTTTTTGAAGCACTGAGGAGTTTCATTCTGAGTTACTGAACTTTATGAAGGACAATTATAGGAAAATAATTTAATGCATTGTGATTCCTGCCTCTTCTCTCCAGATGCGTAGTTTAATACCACCGGCTCGCAAATTTCGGAGATATCCACTGACTGAAGAACTTTTGGGGTTAGAAGACTTCTACAATGTCGTCGGTTCTGAAATTAGGAAAATTTATATTCAAATTACATTCATTAAAATGAAAAAAAAACTTTTCTCGGCCCTGTTTGTTGTATCCGGATACTCAGTGATTGACCACATAATGAACTTCGGTTGAGACACGGCCGCCTAGGAATGATTGCCTTTCCGCTGTGGTTGAACGCATCTTGTTTGTCAGTCTAAACAGTCGTAATTATTCTCTCTGGGGCCTACTGTGTCCTTTTTTACGTGTTTCTAAATGCATCACACAAGCATCTTCACATTTCCACTTCATAAGAAGAAAAAAACATTATAAGTATCTAACAATGCAAATTTGTATGTCGGATTTTGAATATTTCTCGAAAATACTGAATTCACTCTATGGAAATACGATAACAGTGTCAATCATGACATTTTACGGTGATTTTGGTGAAGTTTTTTGTCAAGATTTGAAGCATTTAATTGTCTTGATTTCCCTCTCTTTGCATTAATTAATGACAGGCTAGATCTAACACGGAAAGGAAAAGAAAATTAGAAGGAAAGTAGCCTTCAGGTCTTCCTCTGAAGAGGCGTAAAATAATTTGAAGTCCTCTACTGAAGTGCATAATCTTATAATCATATATCAATTATTGTCCTTATAACTAAAAAAAAGTGAAGGAAACAGGGTAGAGAATACATCAGTGGGATAGCAAAATCATATTAGAGGTACCAGAGGAGGCATACAAGAGAGAGGTATAAAAGAGAAATGTAAAAAAAATAGTATTTTGTAAACTCTACAGTTAACATCTAAGCATATAGAATCCAAACAATAGCCAGACCAGGTTAAACTAGGAAGTTAATATGAGGGAGAATTTAATATTGGAGTAGAGGAAAATAATCAAGAGGGTCAATATTTCGTGACACCACTGCATAACAGGTACGCGGGCAACAGTAGTTTCATATTCCTCTAAGCAAGCTAATGTGTACACAGTCAATTTAAACCAACAGTAATATGAAAGGTGCGATTTGGACGGGGTAATTTGGCATCAATGAAATAAACAACAGGAGAGGAAAAAAAATGACTTGGGAGGTTCCAGTTTTAAATTGAAGCTTTGTATTCTTGTGAATTTTTTTTTAATATTTCATAATCCAGTTCAAATTTTTCTGATCGCAGAACTAAGCATACATCCCGACTTGGATGGTGTTGTCACTCCCATCTTTAGAGTTAGAGGATTGTTATATGATAAAAGCTAGTGGGAGAGTTTTCGTAGAACTCACTAGATTTCGCTCAAAGTGATTTTTCTGATCATTGGGTGTTTGAATGAGCTTCAATACAAATGCTGAATCGTCACCCTTAGGCAGCTTAATAAGTATTGTATTTGTACTTCCACTCTGTTAACTATTCGAACGATTTACCTCTTCCGATGGTACAGCATGTCTTTTCTGGACTTGTTTTTCTCTTTGTGGGGTGCGTTTGGAAGGTGATAAATTCGGTACTGTCCTAGCGTACATTCGAGCTGATGACACCTTACGCCAAGATTCAACTTCTAAAAATAATACAAAACAAAGGGCATAAGGTAAGATCAGTCCAAATGAGGAATTACTTTGCATAAAAAATACGGCTGCTTACTAGAAGTATAGTCTCCATCTGGATTGTCTATTCCCTCTAATGCTTGCCGATTACTAGTGGTTTCTTGAAATCGAACAAAACTAAGTGAGATAATATTTGGGGGTAAATTTGGAGATGGTGAAAATGATTTCTGACTTTCTTCATTGGTATCACCAGATTCCTTAGCACTAATTGATGTTGAAATGGTGGCCGTTTGCTTATTTGCCACATCTTCTTCATCTGGATAATTATGGCTAGAGCTGAATGTAAATCGAAGACGTTTCAAGCGATTCCATAGACCAGTTCCTCCTGTGCTCCTTGCTCGTGATTTTCTTTCTTCGGAATCGGTCAGAGATTGAGATCGCCTGTGTTAAAAGAAGGAAGACGAAAATATCCTTAGTGGCTGATTTTAAGTTGTGGAAGATAATGCCGGCGGTAGACTGATGCTCTTAGAGCGTTACATATGAAAACTGTTGTCATGGAGAACGGTCAATATATACTTTTTAGTATCACAATACATAGTTATGGGAATGTTCTTTGAAGAGAAATGTTAAAAACATTCATGTGGAAGGCTAGTTAATATGCTCGTCTTGGAGGTCAAAAATCACGGATTCAATGCCCATAAGTTCACATTCAGTAACCTGGATGGCCTACCACGAGTTTATCATCAGAATAACTTTGGTTCATTCTCTGCTTACTAATTTTTTATTTTTGTTACTTTCCACATTTTCCATCAATATGCATTCATGTGAACCAATCGTCATTTTAAATGGCTGCGTGTTTCATGATGCCATATTCCACATATGAAGCTGAGAATCTCCAGTAATAACAACTTTTCACTGAGGTCTCTGACGCTTACTACTAATAATGATATTTCAAATATGGTGCTGTGAATACATTAGGAGTGCTATCTGCAAATTTTTTAACAAAATGGAATCTGATACCTTTAATCTACTTCAATTCAATGTTTCTTCCGGCAGGAAAAGTTGAAATATGTGAATTCCTTTGCAACCTAGTTTAAAAATCCCTCATGGATAGGAATACGCATGGATTCTGGAAAAGAAAGGAGTTAAAACTGTAGGCAAAGATTAGAGCCTGTAAATTCTAACCGGGATTTCCAGAGTTTTAAGCCACTAACCGTAAAACCTCAGATGGTCAAATGACCGTTCCAGAGCCGATTAGCTACGAACCCCAATGCACTCAAAGACGTAACCTGGAGGATTAGTTGAACGCGTGTTACGCTATAGACACGAGTGTGGGATTTTGTTGTGGAAACTTATATCGGCCTAAATTATGGTCAGCCAATGAGCCTTATATAATGAATATAATAAATGCAGACAGTGAGGGAATATTAGCCGATCAGAAGATGACTGTCAACTCGATAATTGGAATCTGCAATAGATCTATGACTTCCCTTCCGAATAACAATCATTGCTTTAAAGAGGTATCCGAGAGCCTGTTATTTAAGACTCTTCTATCCAAATCAGATAAAATGAGCATTCAATGAATAAGAACCATCCTTCCTCGATAACAAAAGAAATTTACTAGACACTGAGAAGCCCTTTCTGTTAACTGCTTCAAATTGATATTTAGTCAAGAAAATAAAGAAATCTGGATGATGACTGACTTACCGACATCTGGAAATGTGATCCTCTCCACACATTTCTCCGGGTAATATCTTGGAAGTAGTTTTTCTAATTCCATTCTCAGAGCAATTGCTTGAGTACACCGTTTTTAATATGCTTATTTCACCGTTTTTCTTCCCGATTTTCTGAGCTCTCTCAACACTACCTGAAATGCATTCCATTTTCAAATCTGTCATGTCTATATCCATCATTTCATCCAACTCCACTAGTATCTTATGAAGTTCATCATCTGCTCTTTTCAATTCCTCCAAACTTGGAAGATAAGGAGTTAATTTCTTGGAATCTTGATTTCGAGTGCTCTTTATTCCTATTAGCCGATACATTTTTTCTGTATATTGAATCATTTTCTGTACAAGAAGGCGATATCGGGGCAAGCGTTGAACTGGAGCCAGGAGATAAGAAGTGATGTCATTGAATTCACAAGCTGGATGGGATTGAAGTTGCTTTAGATGTTTCCGAAGACTAGTAGGTCCTGTTTTCATATTACTGAGCATCTGTATAGAACCGGAGAACTCAGAGAGGTAGCGAGTATAAAGTTTGAATAAAGGGGATGTTGACCAAGCGGGAGCATTATGGTAAGAGAAATTAGGACTAGATCCTAAAGGTCTCCGACCTTCAACCATTTCTAGAAGAACGGTGAAGGGAGAAGCAGAATCTTGGGAAGCTTCGGTATTATTTAAAGATAACGGGTTTTCATTTTCACTGATTGATTTATTCCCAAGATGCCGCCTGTGCTGTCGGTGAAATTGATGGGTGGAGGCTTTGGGATTACAATGGTGGGACTTTGGCGAGGGCACTTCTATAATACTAATTTCTGATTGCGTTTCCGACTGTCGTGTATTTTGTGGAATTTGATCATAAGCGTGTCTCATAGCATCGCAAGAATCCCGATGAAGTTTGCAAAGTTCATCCACAGTAGCTGGAAATAGTCGCCTAAAGAGAAAAATTAAATGATTTAGCAAAAATGCTACTTTTAAGTCTATAACATGACCCTCAAATTTCATATTATTATCGTGTCCCCAGGATCAGATAATTTATGCTTTATAACGCTGGTACTATTTTATCTGGATGGAGGCGTAGAAATGAGACAAGTTTTTAATTACAGATTTTGTGAAGACATAGACAAATGGATTTGCTTTTAAGATGACAGATATTGTCATTTGTTTAGGTAACGTAAATACTTGCTATTTCTGTTCTTACAAAATCATAGACTATTGAAATTATTCTGAGTTATAAAAGGTGAACCCGTATTCATTGATTGAAGAAAGCCTTCCAAGATAAGAGGACTAAATTCGCCCCAGGAATTGAAATAATCTGTCGATTAAATATGAGATTCAGATAAAATTCTGTCTCTTATAGATTTAGTGATGTCTCAAGGAAATCTGTAAGAGGCTATAAAATTCATATGCTGTGGTATCCTCATATTTTTGGGTATTATCTCATTAATAAGTAAATCTGTCTCAAAAGAGTGGAGCTATTTTCAGATAAGAGTTAACTTTTTGGTAATTAGGACATATAGATTGAATAAAAAGATCACTGAGGGTTCTACTTACACAATTATTTAAGTAATATATTGAGGTTTTATATTAAAATAATGAAGGAAGGAAATTCTAATTAGGATTCGCTTCGAATCAGTATTTAATCATTGCAGGTAAGCAGAATTCTATGCTGTTAGTTTTGCATGTAAATGCAATACCATCACAAATTACCAGTGAACTTTCATCCATAGATTTAACAAATATTGCGGCTTTGTACTTCTCTCTCAGTTACCTAGACCATACTTCCTATAATACGCTAAGTGGAGTTGTCTTCTTTGTGTCCTTTGTTAGTCTGACAGGTAACGAACAGAAATTGACAGTTTGGACGACGCAGACACGTGAATCAACAGGTGTGTCCGTTAGAGCTTTTGAGGTGTGTGGGGAGAATGCATACGCCAAGAATGCTACACTCCTATCCAGTATTTTAAGTGTGATATCCCGCTTGTCATTAAGGGTAATTCAACTCTCAAATAAAACGTAAGCAAGCTTGTTTCTACATTCTCAAGATACACTAACCCAAGTGTCTTGGTTCCCATTCATAGAGTTGTTATTAATAGAACAGTGGATTTAAGCTAATTAAATTGCCCAGGTACAGCCTAAACATTTTCCTCTTTTCACCTTGGAACACGGTAATTGATGTCAAAATTTATTTCAAACGTCTTTCTAAATGATTAACTTTTGGATTATTATAACTGGGCCGTTTATTTGAAAACGAAAATTAGTTCTATGTAACGAATGCATCTGTGGGGTTCACAACACTAACAAGGCTTATTGAATCACGTGCGCTTGAACTTTCCGGGAAGTGCAGGATGTCGCGTTGAGAACAAGCTCGGACGTGGCCGCAGAGACTTCCTCAACCAATCAGCAATCAAGATCCCTGCAGCCTAGCATGGTTTTTTTATTTAATGACTAAGCTTTTGACTCACAAAAAACAACCAAGTGAGCAGTATCTCACTCTGGCATCTCTCTGGTTCTTGCCACTTTGAGCATAGCCTAGCTAATTTGGGAGTAAAATTGATAATAGAGGACTCTGCTAGAGGCCGTTTGGACTGCTTAGGAAGATTACTCAGGATGTGTAGCATCCGCTACACATTGATCAGGAACATAGTAAGAACGATTTGGGACCTCGATTTAGAATAATCCAAGATTAATAAGGCATCAATTCGCAGTTTCGATATCAAATTTATGAAAATATTAGAATATGACCTATACATTTCCCTTTGACACAAAGCAAATAATAAAAACAGAAAGTAGAGTTAAGAATACGTCTTCGACAGTGGGAAAAAATAATGGTTTATTTCAGTCGTTTAATTATTCTGAGAATAAATATTTATTTATTAAAGAATCGATTGAGGAAAGCCTTGGGCAATGATTTCTACGCAACTTTAACAACGGAATGTAGCACAAAGTTCTGCATACCTTCAAACTTCGTTCAATTTCATTGGAAGTGACTGATTCTCTTTTGAAAGTTGACAATCGCATTCCAGAGGTTTATATTTTGAGAGAGAATTATGAATTAAATACATTATCTGGCTTTGAAATGCAAAAAGGAGTTATAAAAACCTGCTTTTCTCTCTCTTTGCCTCAAATGCATCAACCTGGAATGTAACGAGACTTTGAACATAGATGCAACATAAGAGATGCCTAATCTGTTTGATTAGTGATTCAGGAGAAAAAACTCTGACTTGGTAGACAAGTCAATTACCGCTTTGACACTGATTCTTGACGTATAAACACTAATTCTGATTAATTTCGCCTATTAGAAGGCCAATATCGCATTGACGTAATTATTCGAAATCCCGCTTACTTCCATTACATGTTCAAGTAGTCTACATTCTTAGGGGGCCAAAGATCACGAGATCGTGACCTATGCTAATCCAGATGAGATAGAAGATAGAGTATTAGAAATCGTGTGAAATATGTCTACTTACCACTAAAAATTGCAACAACACCTCTTCTTTACCCTTAAATTCGAAAATATTAGCGAAGAATGTTAAATAAGCAATTTCAAATTAACGAGAGGCAATAAATTTGAAATTCCATTAAAATTGCACGTAGTTAATGAATTTGAATTGCGAGCTTTAAAAAACTATGTGTTACAAACAGATTGTAAATGTCGGGAGAGGAATCAAAAAGCAATTGAAGGTCATTCCTCTAGCAATAAGATATCAACAAAAAATTTACGATACAGTCCGCCAGAAATATGCAAACATGTGCCGCAGATGTGAAGATGATTTACGACGTGGCATTCCCAAGTGGAGGGGAATGGCGAAGGGACCGATTTTTCCTCAAACTCCCGCCTCTTCCATCGCTCTTTACTGGCAAAATGACATTTTCGCATCGCAAAATAGCGATAAAATCTACCTTCTCCCAACAGAGGAATGTTCAATGTGATAACACCTTATAAGAATTATTAGTTTTCGAATAAATTTTTCGCCACTTACATAAATTTGTGACGATCTGGTCTCCAATTAGGTGCGAAGATTTCATCTCGAAGAACGAGGAATTGGGTGAGAATTCGGAGGTAGGAGCTCTCGGTGTTGACTAGTTCTTCCATGACTAGAAGTATCATAGATCGTATCTGGTCCACCTCTTCTTTAATGCCTGGGGAAAGATTGACGGTTGTTGAGGTGGATGAATTTAATTTCTTGTTGCTGGATGATTCTGTTGAAGACTCCAATGAGGAGTCCACATTCCAGAAATGAGGTCTCCCATATTCAGGAGGAAATTTCTCTTTAGCTAATTTGGAATGAAAAGTACGTCTTAGTCTCCCAATTTTTAAATAAAATAAGCGAATACAGCTGCTTTTTATGAATTTGGGTTATGTTAAATGGATTTAATTGCATTGTTTACTTTCTTACTCGTAGATAAGGGGCATTCTTGAATTGTAAGTGGATTGACAGCATTACATTGCTGGCTGAGAGCTAATTTTAGCTATTTAAGCGTTAATTTAATCTTGGAGGAAGCCAGTAAGATCCGATGAAAGTTAATTAGATTAGCATATTTTCCATGGACTGAAATTATGATTTACTCAGTAGGTAAATATAGTATAATCTGAATAAAGAAATCAAATGACGTAAAACTTTTTTGATACCTTGACCTTATTTTTCTTTTCGACCTCTTCTCTTTTACTCCATATTGGATTTTATTATTATCCCACTTCACTTCAGAAATAGTGGAAATTTGGCTCTGTCGTTAATTAAATTAATTTTTCTATATTGTTTTGAATAGTCAACTAATAGTAGGCTATTAATTAAAAGTAAAAATAGAAAAATAAATCTTATTTAAAAATTTACAATCAAAGCTATTTCAGTGTGCGTTTTTTTTTTTGCTTACTGAAATTTTGATTAAGTAGTTAAAGATATCAGGAAAGGATTTGGAAAGGTTGATTCTGCTTCTGGCAAAGGAAGTTAATGCATTAAAATTATTGTTCAAAACAATTAGAATAAAAGCAGAAAAAAGGGAGGAATCTAGGTCGTACTTCAATTATGGAGGACCACCTGTAAACAATAGTGCAAATATACACCAATTCAGAGCCCCATTCCAAGCTATTTAACACAAGCAATTCTGTGTTTTCCCACACGGCAATTAGACTTGTTCAGAAATGCTATGAAATTCAACTCATCATTAGATGAAGAGTCTTAAAACTGATATACCGTGCAGTAGTACTATTACTGTTCCCCATTAATCGGCTGACACCCCCTTCCTAACTGCATTTAACTGTCTGGTCTATTGAATTGATTGGCTGACCCCAATCATGGTAGGCTATTTGTTAATATTCAGTAGCAAACAAACGTCCAAACCACAGATTTATCCCAGCATAAACCCAAAGACGTAACAGGCGCTCTTCCAACGACTAATTTCGGGTAAATTCGGTTTGGATATTAGACACCCCAGGCCTTACGGTCAGGAGTATGTTTTAAAAGAAACATCTTGTTTCTCAACGTTTTATTGTGGGAAAGTAACTGAAATCGAGTAATGGCAAATTTTAATCAGAGATAAAGTTAAGGGATCCAAAGGATGTGGAAAATAAAGCCTTCATTTGATTTTTTCGGATTTGGACATTTCATACTCCAAAATTTAGATTTGGCGATTCTTTTGCCCACGGTTTCTAGTGTTAATTGATCTGATAACTAATTAGAATGGTAAGACTCACCACTTCAATTCATTTTTCTAAAGACCGATAAAGCAGGATCATAATCAGCTTATCTGATCTTAACATAGCAGAGCTGATCAATAATGGTGAACTGCAATACTACACCATGGAATTAGAATACCCCAACTGCATACTGTGACTGTAAACTAGCAGGAGTGATTGAACTCTAGAAAATCGAATTTCTTAACGGTAATTTTGAATGTTTTGTATGACTGTTCCTTCCTACATATTAGATGGAACACGATCCGACCAACAGGAATTACTTTGTCATGCATATGAGAAATAGCTCTCTATTTTCAATACCAGAATGTTTACTTATTTGCCACTTTTGTAAAAATTGAACCTGACAATTTCGCATTCGCATCATGATATATTGTTTGAAATTTGATTTTTATAGAAGAAAGAAAAAAACATTTGTTTGCAGTTTCTTAAGCTGGTCAGAACTCCACTATGGAACCCGTGGCACTCAGTTTTTCATAGCTATTCTATTTTTGTGGTGTGAGTTTCTAAAATTATCTTTTTCTCTATCTTCGCACCTCCAGCGACCGGTTTTCGAAGTTCATATTGTGCCGATAACTTGGCACGTTCAAGGAAATTAAAGCGTCTAAAGTTCAACCCTTTTTGTCATTCTGCATAAAAGTTATTTTCTAATGTCTAAAGTACCAAGATAAAGTTCCATGACAGCGATCTTAAAATTCCAACCATCTTTTTAATGTTTGAAATTCAAAATTTGTTTAAATTAATCAAATATAAGAACAACTTCAATTAATTTGAAATAGCTTCGAGAATTTATCAAAATGCTAAGATTTGACGAAAAGAACTCCATTATTGTTCCGTTGAAACAAGAATTTTCCGCTCATTTAATGCTTAATTTTTATATTGACAAATATTACAGGGAAAAATCCCTTGACAAATGACATCTGCTCACATCGACATTCAACAATGATCACTCTCTCGGTTTGTCCACGGATTTATTTCTAACCTACTTAATATCTTATGTCCTTTGCTCAATCAATTTAGTCAAAGGTCGTAGTGAAGATAATCTTGGTACAAATTTCAATATGAGCACTCCGTTTATCTTCATTCGCTCAAATACCTGTGCAGGCTGTACCAGTTGTTTGACCCTCATGATGATCTAACAGTACTTATGTCCTCCCGCACAGTTTGTTACTTTGAAGCAGCACCTGCTTGTATGGCTTTCCGCCTGCATTGATTTAAGAAGTATGATCGATAAGGTGGCTCAATCAAAAAATGCATTCATCGATGTTATCTAATGAGTCAAAACATATTTATGTGCATTTCCCTTAAACTTATTCCAAATTCTGTAAGGAGGAATGCTAATTAGACATAATTCCTGTAGATGGAACATATTCTGGAGCCACAATGCATTCTCTCCCCTCGTTGACCACAATTAAAGAGTGCGGTTGGTCATCCACAAAACTAGATGGGCATCGACCTTGCGATCTCTGACCTGACCTCTGACCATTCTTTAAGGCTGCACATTCACTCTTTCAATAGAAAACAATCAAATGAGTCAAACGATCTAATATTTCTCTAGACTTTTCATCGAATGCCTATAAGGCACTAACTTTAATGCCAAAACTTAATCCAGTTTACGAGCTGTGAACTTGGCAATGAATTAACTACGATGAAATAGATAAGATACGATAATTGGGGTCTATTAGAAGAAATGATAATTACTTTCTCCCGCCCCCAATATATCTTCTACGAATAAAAATGTAATTTATTTTTTTATTTCCCCACTGATAAGAGACACTTGATAATTATTCTTATTTGTTTAAACCGATACCGATTGAGAGGGAGTTTCGTGAATACACTCGTTTTGACTATAACGTGCCTTCTGATCTGCCGTGGATTATTAGCTTCTGTGTTAAGTTGCTATATTACCGAGTTTTCCAGATTGTTGGCTCTGCGAGATCAGTACCAGAACTCCTAGTTGGTTACTTTATAGTAGGAACATTAATTGTATATTTATAAGTTAAATTTTTGCATTAAAGATCAAATCTTAATGCCAAAATATCATACCGAAATACAAAGACCTTAATCAATAGCAGTCAATGTCATTTATTAAGAGGACCCGGGTCTCAATAACAATTGTACAGCAATTATTCACGATTGAAAGTTGCGATTGATTATACAGGATTGCCAACGCTCAGTGAATACAGTTGCCAACGCTCGTCTCTGTAATGTTCTGCCTATAAATGTAGACTGTCATATTCCTTTAATCTGTGGTACTAGTTCACAAAACTTCTCAGCGTTATTACAGAGACCATGGTACCTTAGTACCACTTTGTTGTGATTTTTAGCGACTTTCCATATACCGTCTATTTTTTCTCATGTCCCCCAAAAGTACACTTGGGACATCATGACGCAAATGCCTTCATAAACTCTCTCTCCGTGCCGACGTGCTGACGTCTCTATGGCAAGTGGTATGACGCATTTCCTGACGCATTTGAGTGTATTCCCATGCTACCAATGTTCCTCTATAAGTACATTACCTTCGCTTTTTTCTAGGTATTATAAACAAGCCTGTATAGACGCGCCACGGCCTTCGTCCAGCCTGTATTTTCGCTACAATCACAAGTCTCTTCCACACCCGTGAGCTTTCTTTCTGCTCTTAATAAAATCCTCCAACCGCCACTTTCTCCGCCTTTTAGTGTCTTGAGGATCGAAAGAATTTAGAAGGCCAATACCTCAGCTAGACAACAGTCTCCTGATATAACCAAGCCATTGCTTACTAATATTCGTCCTTATATAAATTGTAGTATTAAATGAATCAAAATTGTAATTTATTTCATAAAGGGTTGCCGCATACTAAGGGCATATTAAGTGTGGAGATGGAAAGTGATAAAGGAGAGTTTTGAGCCCATGTTCTCACCCTAGTGCGATGATCAACATGCCCTTCTACCAAGTTGGTCGCTCACAAGCAATCATCCAGCACTGTGAATTACCAACCACATTAGCTATTTCCAGTAGGCAGGGGAGGTAATAGAACATGAGGATTTCAAATAAATGGTCTCCGAATACTCTCCGTCAACCCAAGCCAAGTGACTTCAACCTTCCCTTATTATGATCTACGGACCATTTTTAAAACTCTGATTGTAATTATTATTCACAGTAACCCTAAAATGCTTCCAACTTTTTTAAGTTGTGAAAAAACCAACCGGAATCGCTTAGCAGTAGGTCGAATAGAAGAAATTAAGAGTATCTTCAAGGTATTAGAAGTGCGATTTCATTTGATTTGTGAACCTAGATTGTGCAATATTTCCTAACTGAGTAATTCATGATCCAGAATCTAAAATTCGTTTCCCCCCTCTCCTCCCCGTGAAGTGGAGCAAACTCTTGTCTATGATATCCAATTCTTATTGACCGGTGTTTTCATTCGAAGCAATTAGATGGATCTGCTGCCGCAAGATATCTGGATCATCTATTTATTTCTTCGTATTAGTCAAACTTTCGAATCAGCTTTTTTCTTTTAAAAAAGAAAATGGAGCTAGGATACCAACAAACATGAGTCGATGCCGAAACGTACGTTCTTTATCTCAGAAATGATAAATCAAATCCATGGGTGGCTTCATTCCTAGTTTATAATTTTATCATACTAAAAATTATGCAGCGGAATCATGTGAAAAGACATAATTAACCGCAAAGAGCCGTTGTTAAGTCCTGAAATTACAACTCTTCTGTCTTCTCCAAAATTTCTTCTACATTTTGCTACAACTGTTATATAACATCGACGAACTTGTATGCCGAGTCAGAGAGTACAGTTAATTTTAATCGGCTCGTATTTAGCGATATGGATGGCCAACTGCAGCGGTAAAATCTGGCTGGCAAGGAGGACAGAAGAATTTGGGGGCTTCAGGATGCTATTTCTCTACTCGACATGAGTGTTGGAAAATGCTCTCCTAAATGGCTTTAAGTTATGTCGGTGGGCGCATAACATTAAATTAAACTTAAGGCAGATAGGAGCAAACTAATTGCTACAAACAACATCGTCCCTGCCACTGGGATTCACGTGGAAGGATTACAAAGTCAGCAACATTAATTGTTTTGATCCAAATTCAGACTCGTGACCACGGATGCAGATGGACTTAAATTAACATGTTTATTCAAATAAATTATTTAACTAATTGTTTTCCCTCATAAGGAAGAATATTTCAAATTAAACCAATTTATACATGTTTTTCCCATTGAAATGCATGACCTCAGTATACAACTTGAATTAACTTTTTGGAATCTAATTATGCATGCACTATGAGATCGAAGAAAGAGAGTATCAACTGCAGTTAAAGGAAGTGAATTAAGAGCTTAAAATATGCTGGAAGATTTGAAAATATTCCTATAATTGCCTTTAAAAATATCCGAAAATTTATGAGCTTTTACAATTTTAAAATATAATTCACATTGAATTGGTGTCTCAGTACTAAGAAGGGTAAGATTTGTAAAATATCTAAGCTTGAATGAGGAATTCTGGTGGTGCAACAGAAGACCAAGGCACGAACGATTTTATGACTTTTATTAGGTAGAGCATAGAAACAAATATCTTTTACAAATTGAATTATACCTCTTAAGAGAAAGTGGATAGCTCAATAATCCATAAAATGAAGGAAACAGTGTAAATCATGACATTCTGATTTTGCTATTTAATTCTGTATCACCTCCTGAACCATTTTGCTACTTCATATGTTCAGGTACCACCCAGTGACTAAAGCGTATAAAGTGTTTATTTGCACGACCATGAGTACTATCTAAACTAACCGATTGTATCCTGAATGCAGAAATTCCCCCTCAGGCATCTAATTAACGATAATGATGTCATACTGACATTGCAACCACCTATGGAATAGTTGTTGGCCATCCAGTGACAAACCATGCTCTCTAACGCCCTGGGTCATCATTCTACCATAGCCAAATCAATTTTCCTCACTCTAGGTGGCAGACATTTTTATTTCATCAAAATCCTCAGCTCGATTATTCATCCCTTCTCTATTACCGTAATTTTAGTTACTGGAAGATGGTTCAAGCATTATCTAGACTGTTTTCTACCCATTTTCATTATCCCCAAATAATATTGAAAAACTTTCACGGTCCAATCAGGAACTTTTGAAAAGCAAAACTTTATCTATGTATTTGAAAAGTCTTAAAGTGGGGGTAAATGTCAAATAAGTCAAAAGTTTTACAACTCGCATTAATCATTATTGAGCTGACAATCAAAAGTACTTCTCATCCTCTCATGGTTAATATTGGCAAATAATTTCCTCTGAAAGGCTAGGAAAATCGTTTTATCTTAACTAAAAGCAAAATTAAAAGTACTTTACAAAAGGAATTCAGCTAAAAAAATGAACAAATATTTTGATCTCAAATAAGACCACCTTGCTAAATTATCTCCGTGGTCAAATAGCTTCATATGGTAATGTATTGAATAGAAATGCAATCCACTACTGACCCAGTCCTCCGGACAAATGATGAATCATTACGTCGCAAATATAGAATTCCACATTCCCTATTTGCCTTTGAATTCGATTCTTCTGGCTACATATTTTCTTCAAATTCATTTTGTAACTTTTTTTGCGTAGTGGTGACAATACAATTCGGTTGAAAACATACACTTCAGTGTATTAAAGGCATTTTAAATGCAATCGATAAAGGTTTTGACGAGGCTATTAACAAAATCGCCACATTTCAATACTTAGAGTAGAGCGTAATAAGAACAAAGAACGACCCATGGCTGATATGACTCCAAACTCGAAAAAGAATTCTATTCCATGCTTTCAAAAATCAATATCAACCACAACTAAAAGGTCTGAGAAAACGGGAAAATCGTCCGGTAGGATGCTCGGTGGCATCAACGTTTAGCAAATCTGTGTGAAGTTTGGAGGCTGTTCAGCATGAATGCAGACAATCTACCAACAGACGGAATCCTCTTTACTGTCTATGACTCTTTTAAGATCTTTGGGAAAAGGAGATAAAATCATGCCCTTCATAATTTTTACTATGAAGATATGAAATAGGAGAAAAAAGTAATTTGTAAAAAAGTAAAAGCTAAAACTGCAAACAGTCTGATGATTTCAAAGTGGAGATGCAATAAGGCATTTGATTTTTTGGCCCGCCCCTATCTCAAATCTCTCAGACGTTACGTGAATTTTCGAATCTGTGCGTCTTCCAATTTGACGATGATTCAGACGCCGAATGCTAAACTGTATTTGATTTTACTTTTAAGTAAATAGGCTTGAACTAGAAATTCATTATAATTACAGTTTCTTCAATTTATGCCGTATATATTTTATTGGAAGTGCACAAAAGACTACATTCTAGTGTAGATTGTAGGATATATATGTATTAGGAGACTTCGATATTTACTTTTGAGCTGCATTTAACCTCTTTTTTTTAACAATTTAAATGGAGACCGACAATAATTAATCATTTCCATGGCGATTTATGAAAACACTTTGATACTTATATCATCAGCATCGCCATGGAGCTTCCATGGAGAGAAAACTCAGCCAATCTCTTATTATTCAGACTTAATCAGTGCGGTTTGCCATTCCACTCACTTGGAGTTCGCCGATGGACATCGAAAACAACTTTCTTTGATTTAAAGTTTATAAATCGTTCCAAAAATATCGAATTATAATTAAATAATAAGATTCTTTCCTTGATTATCCAATATTGATATGATATTCAGTGATAGTGCTTTTATTTTTCAGAGTTATTTAATTTTTGTAAATATAAACAGTTGAAAAATTGGTTTGATAGCAGAGAATTAAGGGAATGAAGTGTAATTAAAAACTAAATCCACTTCCTACAGGAGACAGATACAAATTGCCATTTCTTAATGCAGCATTTTAGCCACAAAATTGCTACGAGAAAATAGATAATACAAAAAAATGTAACCACTTAAGAGAAGATGTTTCATCAAAATATAATCCACTTAACACATGCTTTCAATTATGGACAATGTGTGTGCGCATTCCTTATCTCGTCAGAATACCTCCAGAATCAGAAATTATGCATAGGTGCAATACACTTAGCATTCGTTACTTTCAGCCTATTTAGTTATCTTTTACCCTATTTCCGCACAGATTACTCGAGCTGAGAGTGTCACACGGGTGAAAGTGTGAGAAATGGCTTGTCAGGACCGAAAACCACTTTAAAGCAAGAAAATAAACGATCATTATCCAAAAATGCTCACGTTGATAGGAAATTTGGAGATTTGAAACGAATCGTTTTCCCGTCTGTGGCTGTCGATTGTCGGAATCAGATAAATCGGATTCTTGAATATTTGGTCGATGACTTCCGATCAATATTTCAATATCCTAATTGGATCAAGAATACATCTTAGTTAAAAAAATAATCACGAAGAAACGTAGAATATATTTATTATATGATCCTGCTAGTTTTATCATTGAAAGAAAAGACATTGCCAGTTTATACCAACTAACGGCTCTGTTACTCTAAAGATGGGAATGGCCCCATCGTCCAATCTTTTAAACTAGGTCACTTGGAGTGAATGCTCCTTCTACAACCAGAAGAATTTGGACTGGATCTGATTAAACTAGTGCAAATAAAGGCACACTTTCGCTTTGAGAAATCAAAATTTATTACAACTCATCCTCATGACTTGAAAGACAAGTCCTTGCTGGACGCTCTCAGAAGATTCTAGGGACAAAGAGATCCCAGCAGAGAGTGAAACTATGCATTAATCTTGGTTTAAAAGCTTATCTTTCCCAAATTACCTTTTTCCTAAGCATTTACCTATGCATTTTCGGTCCATATAGTATTTTGATAAAAGAGGTTTAAATATTTAGGGTAGACGACCACACTCATACTCACATTGGGCAAGTCTGAAGACTTCTTTGAGCATTCTACTTTGACCGAATTAATCCTTTGTGGATGGAAATGAGCGATTGTTCTCACTGGAAACTTCTGCAAATCCTGTTTGTTTGTTTGATTTAGCTGACCTCTACCTAGAAATGGGACAATGATAACACAGAAATGGTATAATCCAAGAAAACTCGTTACCTTGTTGCGAAATACGGAGAACTCACCGCTTAAGTTGGGTGTCATAGGTATACTCTCTGGTTTCATGAAATTTGTAACCGGTTGAGTGCTAGGAACCACATAGTTTGTCATGCGCTTATCTTGATATTGAGTTAAACTGGCCGTGCCACAGAAAGGTCCAAATTCTGCACCCATTGAATCACTTTTCCTTGAAAAGCATATAACGGTATATTAATATTTAATTTCATATAAATAAATGTAATCTACTTAAAAGTTCGCCGTCAAGAATACATCAGAACAGTTTCTTTCTTTCTAAAATTGTGTCGAAATAAGATTTCCCAGATGGGATTAAAGAATCTCGACCCTGTGAGAGTTATGCTAAATTCTATATTTTCGATATGCTTCTAGAAGCTACATGTATAGATAGATTGACTGTAGTATAAAACGCAAATAATTTAAATGCATTGTGCACTGTTGGCATCCGCGAAATCAGACGTCACGGGTTCAATGCACGATGATACACATTTAGTAAGCGGAATATTTAACTTCATTGGTTAAGCTTGACCAATAAAGGGAGTTGTCTGAATTCAAATTTCTCATGAAAGAAGCTAGGTGATGCTGCCTCTTCAACCCCCTCCCCCTCCCCAAAAACCATGAGAGCCACTGGAAAATTCTTTACTAAATAGGCCTGGGAGATATGTTGAATCAATTCTGGTATCATATGGACGACCATATAGAATAATCTCTCATAAAAGAGGCACACACAATAACAGCATTTCAATTTACAATGGGACATTCAATTACTAATAAATATATTTAGTTTAGGAACAAAAGCGTTAAACTAATCTAGAAAAGAAACTGAATAACAAACGATAAATTAGAAGAAAATAATGGAATCGCAAAGAATTAAGCAATATAAACATTTTAGGAAATTATGACAATATCTGAAAAAAGCGAACTGATGGTGAGCTGAGCAATCTAACTTCGATTGATAAAAGTGTCCATACTGACGTCGTTCATGATAGTTGGTCACCAGTTTTCTTCTGTTTACAAGAGACGATATAAACCTAACAACAGGTCAACAAAAAGATCTGAACATAAAAATAGATTACTGAAACAAACACGAAATGCTGCTTAATTGAACAAAAGTATAGACCTAAATCACCATTTTAATGACCTTCATCTTATAATGGATAGGCATAAATTGATTTGTTAAATCGATTTAACTATCCATATAACTTCCTAATTTTTTTAATCATTGAATTACCAATAAGTGCGCAATCTTCATATATTTGGAAAGTTCTCCGGTAGATATCACTTTATTTCATACTCTTATAACTAATTTATTTAATTTATATATTAAATTTGTTATCTTTCTGAACAAACAAGAATGAAGTTTACCGACGACTATATTCTTTAGGGGAACAGGGGCAAGAGCACTTTTATCTCCCCTTTCCTCCTCAGCGATTAACTTTCTGGTCCATATACCATCGTAATTAACATTCGATATCTCCGAAAAGGGATCATAAACGTAACATAAGCCACAGAATTATTGTGAGAACAGTGCAGCCTTAGTATGATCTATCACCACGTAGGTGTGTTCTATGCGCAAATATGTGAGAACCCAGCACTTTTCGATAGGTGTTGAATTTTTTAAAATTTATGTGGTTTCATAGTTAAAATGTATATTTTAGGGGAAAAATATTTCCGAAATAAGCCAAAATACATTAAAATTACTTAATCAAAATTCATTAAAGAACCAGCGCAAAATAAAACTGTGACATTGCATACGATTGATGAGAATCGTCATTCATAATAATGTATTAGATGGTATTATTTCAGTCATAGAATCGGTGAGACATCCTTTTATGCCTTTAAAATATGCTTTTTGTCTCTTCCTTCCACTATTCAATTTATTTGCTTAAATGATTGTGAAATATTTTATTATATACTACATCATTTTTTCAATAGAAGAGGAGCTTTTTAATTGTCACGAAAATATTATCACAATTACCTCCATCGATTAAATTACGAAACGCTGTCTGATACTGAAAAAAAATTGGACTAATAATCTTGAATTATAACATAAAAATGAGCTAAATAAGAAAACATTATATACAAAACCACAAATATATACTTATTGGTTTCCAATAGTGACGGCGACAACCGATCAGTTGTAGGATTTCCATGTCCCAGTTTGGATATCTTGGCAATATAAGGAGTAGGTCTACTACTGAACGTCTGATTAAATTGTAAGCAAGGAATTATCATTTCTTCTCTTTTCTCGCAAGCCGAGGCAGTCTTATAATATAACTGTGTCTGACCCCTAAAAGAGGATTCACTTCGGTCGACAGAACTGAAAGTGTCATCCTTAATATTATTCGCGTTGACGTTTCCTGACCAAGTCGTAACTTTATTCCACAGCTGCTTATTTGAATTCTCCAAACGCTGTACTGATTCGAATAAATTGTTCATTTTCATCTAGAAAATTAAAAATACCATTACTTTAAAAAATAACATTCAAAAAATTAAAAACTCCAAAATGTATACATTAAGATAGTCTAAGCCAGAATAAATTGCTATTTGACAGGAATGAGCATTGTAGAAGTTATTTGAAAAATTCACTCTATTTCCATAATGGGAATTGTTGATGAATTTAGAATGGGAATTTTGTACACGTTGGGTAGTATGAGAATAATAGCCATTCAAAGGTTCCTGGTTGCTATTCCAACTATATGCAGGGACTAAATCCTTTGAACTTTTAGCGTGTTGAACGTAGCAATCCCTGTGAAATTGAAATAAAATCATATTATGAAATAAAAACTCATAACGTGTATGATGATGACCAAAAGATTATAATTAAACTGAAATGATATTAATCATCACAAAGAAACTTACATTATACATAATAAATAGTATTAAAGAATAAAATCCAATTGCCACGAGAAAATAAGGCCTTACTTAAAAGAGTGCCATTTAAAGTCCTCAACTTGATGATGCATATGCATATATCTAAACAAAATAATAGGTAAAATAAATTGCATCTTACTAATTTTATTCAATAATATTACATTTTATTTGTATTTTAATAATTAATTTGAAATTTAAACATTATAAAACATTTGACAGATATTTTTCGCATCAGTAATTCAGGTATTTTACACCAATAAATTTCTTGTTCTTGTTTTGCACGTAAAGTTTTCGTATTAATGGAACTCCTATTTACTTACTGCAAAGGAAAAATACTGGATTTTTATGTTTACTTCTGATTTATTTATTTATATTCGGTGCATTTATTCATTGGGCACCTAAATTCATTATATTTACTTAGAAGTAAACGTGTAATTTTTTGAAGGTAGGGGCGTTTGCAGTGGAAAATAAAAATTTTCAGGACTTTAAAAATTCTTGAGTTTCCAATTTTCCGGTCTCAATATTGTATTTATTTCAAACTGTCTTACGTTCTCAGGAACCGATGTGTTTACTTTTAGATTCACTTTATTAAAAAATATATGAGGGAAAATGTATATTGCATCTATTTCGAATGGTCTAATTGCTTATTCTAAATAAAATCCAATAATGAATGGTGAAGTGACTTCAAATTGTAAAATTCAAAACGACAACAGGAAGTAGAATTTGATCAGACTATAAACAAAGGAAAAATGTTTCTTCCCACTTAATTAACCTCATTAGACTCCTCATTAATATTAACATTATATGCCCATCACCTGAAATGCACTTCTGTATTTAACTTTTCACGAAATTGTTAAGGTGCCTCTCTTATAAGCTATAAGAATACAGAATTGATGTAACATGTTGTAATAATTAAATACGAATTTGAATTTACGTGTGATCTGTCCCGTTAGTTTAGTTTTTTTACTACAAGTGAAGAAAAAATTATGTATTATAAACTAAATTTAAAAATATATGCCATATTTTCATAACTCTTTTAAGAACTCCTATCTGAAAGAAGTGTGAGTGTCATTCGTATGAAAAATCCCGAAAATGAAAATGATAATTCAATAATTTTCTTTAGCTTGTTGCGGATGCCACATTAGTAAGCCTTTTTGCCAGCTAAGTAATCCCCCTAAGCAGTCTAAATACCGTCTAGCAGAGTCTTCTATTACAAATTTACTCCCGAAATTAGCTAGGTGACACCCAAAGCAGCGAGAACAGGAAAAGTGTTGAGTGGAGAAGGTTTATTAATCTGTAAGCAATGAAACAGTAGGAATTTATTATGTGGACAGAGCTCCGCATGAGTGGCTGCCCACAGACTTAGTCCTTGAATACAAACAACGATGCCCTGCAGGGGTTTTGAGTGCTGATTGGCTGAGGAGGCCTCTACACGTGAACTCCACAAGTTTCTATTAGAAAATATAAATTTAGTTTTTCATTTTCAGGTTAAATAGAAAAATATCCATGAGTGCAAATGGGAATAAATGCCTATTAAATAAATAGTATTAAAATAAACCTCAAAACATTGTTTATCTTTTGGTAAAACAATAAATTTATCTAATCTATATTAAGTTAGGGCTGAAGTTGTTCTTACGAGTAACAAACAATAGTGCCTTGTTTGCGTTGTCGTCATAAATTATGCTGTACCGACGAATCAAATCCCAGGAAATTTACTGAAATATCAATTGCCCATTAAGATTTACATATATCAATATAATTAAATTTAGATCACATCATGATATTAAACTTTTATATAATTATGCAACATTTATAAAAAAGGAATTTGTAGGCAGCAAATTTATCGAATTGTAATATTTTTTCTTATGCAATTTTAAGAATGTCATAAAAAATTCCTGCAAGTGTTGAACTAATTCGCAATTCAGCAAACAACCTTGATGATACAAAACCTTTAAGGTCGTGCTTTTTCATTGGTCGAGACTGATTCGTCACTTATAAACCGATAGTTTTTTCAGAAGAGTGTCTTGAGTAATTGTCCCTCGTGAAAGATGGAGGTTGATTTTTCTGTTTCACTTAACGCTTAACCCAACTTAACTTTATTGCCTAATGTTTTCTTCGCTTGATTTTCATTTTTAACCTACTCACGCATACCCCCGTTTATTATTTATCGTTATCTATTTAATCCTCGTTCTAGGAAATGTCTCGTCTGGGAACCTTTGTAACCAATTTCGTAAAGACAGCTCTTTATACCATTCAACCAAGTAAAGTTGAAGAATACCCCTATGAACAATATGCAGCTGATTTTTACCTGTAAGGCTATACCTTTATATATCAACTTAATTCTAAAATAGATGTGAACGAGTGCAAGAGCTCTATCACTCTTTCATATTCTATAAAATTGCAAATTACTTCGAAATGATCTATATTCCACCTGCGCCTTCACTTGACACTCCTTCAAAGGAACGTAGAGTCTTCAGGTTAGAAATCATTTTCATTTTCTTATCAGATTTTTGCAGCCTCTTCCGTTTTCAAGGCGATGTCAATGAGGGACTGGTCCTATTCGCAAGATTCGCTGAAATTTTCCAGCAATTGACTAGGATCTGTGCTGTGTATGATGTGAAAGTTGACAAAGCCTGGTTGAAGAAGGTTACTTCATTATCCAGGCGTAATCCGAAATGGACTCTTGCTCATCTCGCTGCTGCGATGGACTTCGCGGAAGCTTTTCAACATCGCCAAATTACAGTGTAAGTTTATTAGTTTATTTGTATTTAACTGATTACGCTATCTTTTAACCATGACTACATCATTGAGTCGTTTTGTTATAGTACCGAATGAAAGAGTACTATTCTAAATATTTCACTCCTTTTCTGATTGTACTTTATGCGGCTGTGATTTGTGATGTTAAATTACTTACTTATCAGTGAGAACATATTTTGAGCCTTTTTGCTAATAGGTTTAAATAGGGGCTTTCCCTAAATAGAGAAAATTCCTTGTTACATTATTTGAAATTCTTTGGGTAATATTTTCCTAGCTAATTTTTCCATGTGCTTAGAGAACAGTCCGAATTTTAACCTTTATGATTAATGGGCAATAGTTTTTACTTGGTATTTTTGTTAATTTGTTATTGTTAAAAAATTAATAGGCCTTTAGGGCTAGATTTTCGTCTCCTCTTCTATTATTTAGTTATCTTAGTCATTTGCTGACGATTTCTCAAAATTTCCATTATTAATATGTCAGTTTATGCTGATATGCAAACAAAATTTATTTTTCTCTCAATTTCAGTAACTAGTTAAATTAGTTAAATTAACTTTTAAAATATTTTTTATTCTAAATTTAAGTTCCTTTATTTTAATACATATGGAAATGTGTAGATATACAGTTTGGTTTTTCATTGATATTATATGTCCTCATTTGCTCCTGTCTATCAAATATTTGCTCATATAATCGCTTGACGTGTCAGCCAACTTGTCTGAATTCAGACATCTGTTAGCGGTTATATTTTACTCAGATCCAGTTAAAAATTATGGTTATCAAATTTATATGATGTATTTCAATTTCAATATATAAATTGAATAGAATAAAATATTTTTATAATCTCAGGGATTTTTTTCGAAAAATGGAATATATTTGCTTCTGTATAATAGCCAGTTATATATTACCAATTTCAGATTTTATGGTGGCTTTCCAAGTCGTATTCCGGGGTAGTTTTTTTCTTCCCTAGTTTTGTTTAAGGACGTCAGTTATGTTCTTGTCAGTAAAAAGTGTTCTCCCTCCTATCTCATAGTTCCAAAAGGAGCTAATTTGAAATTCTCGATCGAATTCTGGTCACTCAAATCGCAGGCAGATGCATCGGTGTCTTTATTTCTCTAAAATTCTTAGAATTCGACGCTTATACTTACTATTTTCTTGCAATTATTAGTTGGACCTGGCTTCCAACAAACATTAGACTTGCTTTACTTTCCTCCCTTAAAAGCAAAACTTAATACTAAGCAATCTATATTTGAGAATAAATGGAACTAGAGATCGTTTTTCATTTTACTGTTTGGTTCCACGTATTAGACAGGATTTCTTTATATGTTATAAAATTTGCTCTTATTAAACTCCTTAATATTAGTTCATCTTCATCGTCATAACCTAATTTTCTAATCAAAAGATCATCAAAATCCGACGTTTTAATTATTAATCAGTTTTTATTTAAAATAAATCATAATTGCGTACATAACACTTGAATTCTCTCGAAACTCCCTCGAAAATTTATACTAGAACCTGTAGCGTCGAGTTTCACTTGACGATTTAGTGTCGATCTGAACATTTACTTCCGTGCAATGAATCATTTTCGTCTTTGTGGTCAAACATCATGACGTGCTCTGGAACATCTATGCAGAAAGTTAGTAAGTTGCAGATACCGTAATACTCTTGAAACATTAAGAGGATATTAAAGAGAATAACTTAATTTCTCAAACTGGCTCTTTCTTTAAGTAGATGTATTACCATGATTTTAAAAATTAGAATAACGATTTCAGTCGATTTCATCATATTTTAAAATAGTAAACTTAGTATAGAGAATACTAATATCACAATTCAAGTTCTTTATTGCCGATGATAGTGTTTTAAGATCGTTACCTTAAATGTATCTTGCTGTGAAACTGTCTGTGCTGACTATATGAATGGGCTGGCATCGTGGCCTTAGCAATTAAGGGTCAACTTCTCTCATTTCCTAGTTACCAAGTGATTCATCACTTTAAAAGACACCACCACATGAAAAAAATGTTAAATAAGTAGTTCTCTTATATTGTTAAATGCCTCATTCGTCCACCTACCGCATTAAGAACGTGATAGAATATAAAGGTGTTGTAGACTAGCTCTCATATTGGGTGAGTAAGTCACATGTTTATGTAGTACGGTTCGAGGGTATCTGAGAAATCAGTAAATTTTCTTAAATGTTCATAAGCGGAAGTTAGTTATTGAGCTTGTGTTCCGCAATTAGCCGAAGTTGATTTCTTTATGTCTCTAGTCTGTAGTTAGTTTATTCCATATCCGTGATTTGTTCACGGTTTCTACTCGGTTTTCTGCCGTCTTCGCACAGTTCTAAGTAAAAATCAACCTTTAAGCGGCTTATCGACTTTCCTTTTTATTGACTTTTTCTCTCCTACTTAAGTACAATTTCGGCTTTCTTCTAGTCACAAGGCTGTTGCTTCCTTTCTGGTCTTCCGACTCTGTCACATTTCTATCTATTGGTAGCTGAATTTATGTAAATGAAAAGCACACTAGGTCCGTCACTTTGGCGTCTTCTAGAACTAGCGTTTCTCCTACCGTACACCCTTTTTGTTGGAAGTATTCACTTCTACTGAGTCCTCACAAAGAAAACGAAATTAAGAGCTCTGAGTATTAATCCATACTGTAATATGAATAATGTCCGTCTGGTCCGCCATTCTGGTTAGCTCTTCGCTTTTTCTTCCCGCTTTTCAAATTATACTTTTTACTCAAATTTAAACTCAATTGTATTAATTTACACTCAAATTTACATTAACTGATTGTGTTTTCTTTTCTTCTGACGAAAATTTTAGCCACTTGAATGAAGCAGATGAAGACACTGGAGAGACACCACTTCATGTAGCTGTGAAGGCAGAAAGCGCGAAGACTGTCCAGGCACTCCTCGCTCTACCAGAAACAAAACTGGATGTCTGTGATCATGCTGGAAACACAATTCTCCACTCAGCAGTTGGTCTCAGCTCTCTGGAACTACTTAAGGTAAGCCATCGAAATTTAATCAATTAGAAATTTCACTTGCTCCAGATGAACCTTGCAAGTATTGTCTATGATGGAAAGGTCATTCCTTATTCCTTTGTCGTCTCGTTGATTTTGTAGTAGGAGATCTTTTGCTTGTTTTCTTCATTTTCTTTTTTAATTTCTTAGTAACTGATCTCCATTCTTTCAGCCAAGGAAAAACAAAAGACGATCAATTTTATTTCCATTTATTCCATCTTTTGTTTTGCGGGAATAAAAGCCAGCATTAATATTATTTAAAACCAAGAAATAAGTGAGGAGTTTTAGCCTTATCTTTTATTAACAAGAAATTTATTAGCCTTTCACGGTGGCTAGGCATAAAGAAAACTTAATACCAATTTCTCCTGTTTGGCCTACCCTAAGCTGAGACTACAATTCACCGTCAGTACGAATGTTGTATGCTTGTATTTATCTTCATGAGAGCCAGGTAATAAATTGAAATTTTTCTCGAGATTCGAATTTACCACTTGGACTTTTATCAATTTACTTATTATGGGTGATTAAGGCTATCGCCTTATATTATTTCATGAAAGAATTAAATAACGAAGTGTTAAGATTCTGATTCACTAATAATTTACTTTCTTTCCATTTTCACTACTATGTTAAGAGAGAGGAGGTGGTTGAGACAAACAGAAGTCCTTGAAGATGTAGAAAGATCATGAGTGGCTGACGGTTCAGTTGGCGAAGCGGAGTAAGGTATGTTTACCACTAGGAATAACGTAAACTGCTGGATGCATATGCGAACCTCATGGAAATGTTGAGTGTTGTAGGATAATGCGACGGTAGTAATAAGTACCTCAAATATAAACGAATTGAGGATTCATGAAGGTTCTGCATAGGAAGCTGAGTTTGTATAAAGTGATCTAGCTCTCCAGTTTCTACAGGCAATGCGCTGCAATGTGTTGAAGGTAGTCAACCCCCTCCGTGTAGGAAAAAATGTTTTTGAAAATAGGGAATCCGGCATTTGAAAAAGTGTTATGATTTTATTTATGACTTTAGTTTCAGCATAGCTTCTGGTTCTATAACTTGATTAGGTTGAATTAATTAGATTTCAGTTTCATAAATATTTTGTCCGAAAGAAACTGTATCGAATGAATTCAAGGGGTGGTGTCGAAAAGGCCCGAATTGTTTGTGGATGTCCTCTATTTTGATTCTATATTCCCTAAATTTTCGTTTTGTAAGGTGTTAATGTCAAAACACAACATATTTACTATGGAAATTTAATTACAACTTTGCAGCAATTACTTCCCTTCCTTAAGCGTCTCGCATATATAAATTCCTGAAACACTTGAAAATGCTTCGAGTTTGAAACAGTGTAGCGTATAAAGATAACTGATTTGAAAATGCTTTTTTGTATACATGCTATGCATTTGATATCTATTAAAATATAACCTTTGAAATAATACGCTTTTATTATTCGCTTTTTTACATTGAGTTTATGAGTATATCAGGACTCCAATGACTTTTGCTTCTTCCAGTAGGATTTCATTAGACTAAATATGCTTAAATTTTACTGGGAGGGTAAACATGGAGTCTCAGGAACGTGGATCAATTTACGTCAACTTACCTTTGGTGGAGTTATTCTAGATAAAATCTAAATGAATGTGTTGTCTAAATGAAACAGACATTTTACCATTTCATACTAGTCTAAACAATTAATCTAAATTCTCTTAACATGCATCTATCAGCAAAAGACGGGGTTTATGCAAGTGTCATTTTTTGTCAATTATCCTGAATTACAATGAGCGTTTACCTATTCCACCAACAAAGCTGCTGCTAAGTTGTACACCACCGAAATTATTGCAAAATCTTGAGATCCTCACCTCATAATCTGATTCTTCCCATAGTCAGACGCTTTTCCGTGATTAATATTTGTTTTTTCTTTCTTCCGTAATATTAATAGTAATAATAATAATAGGTGGTAGTGGGTAATGAAAATTGTGGTAAGACAGCATTTAATCAAGGTTCATTACACGTATACACGACTAGGTATGATCCAATACCTGTAAACAATTGGAATTTTCTACTTTTGTTGAAATAATTTCATTTTCCATTACCCACACATACTTTGGCGTCAGTGTCTTGCACATTTATCACGTGTGCTTAATGGTGATTAAATGGATACGCGTTTCACCTTGTGATCCTCTTATTTAGAAGTCTCTGCACGAGAACCTCTGTACTACTTATCCTCTGTTAATTCAAGGCTTTCTTGATCTCTCCGAATGGTGATTTCTGTCGGTAGGTAGTCGCTCAAATAGTGTTTAACATCAAGTACTCATTTTTTTCTTCCATACTCTTCAGGTCCTATTTCCATACACAGGATTTCATGGGGAAATAAGTCAATTCTTCTGATTTTGGTCGAACTATAAGATAGTGGTTATTGAGTCACTATTTAATGAATGTCTGCATGTTGTATCCATCGAGCATAGCCACTTATATCGAATTGACGCATATTTCCACATCAAGATTGGCTGCTTGAGTTTTGGGGTTTGTAACACCTAATAAATGGCGTGCAATATATTCGAGCTTTAACTCTATGAACTATATGCGTAGTAATTTTTGTTACTAAGGCTTAACTGAAGTTTTTGAAATGCCTATGCGCCAAAGTGAAACAAACAAAGTCTTCACGTGCATCCTTGGCCGCCGCGATCATTATTAACAAGGTATATTGGATTTCCTGAACTAGTAACTCCAATATAACAATAACACGATATTAATGAATTGAACAAACAATAAATTATAGAAAGTCTATCCTACGGATTTGTGATAATAGGTCTCTAGCTAGATAAGTTGGTAAATAAAAAAGACAAACCTGAAAAGGAAGATAGACGTCCCAATAGAAGACAGTTGCGAATGCATATGATGTTCTAAAACTGTCCACTAGGTACCACATAGGGACTTTATACTTTCTCATAATTTTGCACGTTCCTCTCCATTTTGTCTTTGATAAATGCGGTACGAAGGTCATCCCCATTAATCATTAATTACGGAAAGTGAAAAAGCGTTGAACTAGAAATATAGGTAGATATTAAAGTTAGGACAGCCGATTCATCTTCCCGCTCTTTTCCACTGTTGATCAACTGGGCCCGTATTAAATACCATTGCCATCATGACTTTGCTATCGACTTCTTTAATTTCACCTTTGGAGACACAAACAATTTTATCGCTA